>JAXGGA010015704.1:0-28468 GCA_038373865.1 Uloborus plumipes
GCTGGTCAAGACTATGATGTGGAAAGCTGAAAGCAGAGTGCTTTATTCAGAGGAGCGAAAACATTACAAAGTTAAAGTTTTATCTTTTTACGCATGATAACAATACATTTTAAAATTTTTAGTTACTTTAAGTTTTTTTACTGAACTGAGTTATATGTGTTATTTATTATGCGTTAAAATATATTGCACGTGTTTCTCCATGAATAATTCAGGATAATTAAATAAATAAGTATAAAGAGCAGCTAATATGAGCTCATGAACAAAAAATGAAATAAATAGACTTTGAGGTAGAAATTAAATTGTCATGGATTATGATATCAGTTCTTATTTCAAAAAAAAAAAATCGATACAAGAAGTTTCACTATCTGCTCACTCTTAGCAAAAACATTTTTTTTAATTGAAATTGAGAAAAAATAAATAGAAATTTTAAAAAGAAAAAGAATAGTAATTGTCAATAGCTGCAAAATTATATCCATGTCGGAAATTATATCAAGGGTAGAGGGAAATAGTTATTTCCATTCTTAAAATATACTAATAGAGTAGACATTCATTGTAAAAACTCTGCCGTTCAAACCGAATTGGTCACTGTAGCGAAAAGTCTCTGTAACGTAAATGTACAACATATCGCATGTTAATTTCGTACTATTTAAAAACACTAAAATAACTTTTACTAGTTCTGCTTTATGTTCAACGGGTAGGAAAAGACTAACAAAATTGTAAATCAATGCAAGTTTTAGCTTACTTTTCTGTAAAAGTAGAATATAGGTTTCAAAAAGTCATGAAGGAGGACCTGATGCATTGAAAAAAAAAACACTCTCAAAACAATTGAGTCGAAAAAGCACAACTTAATAAAAATAATAAAATACTACACAGAAAAATTTAAAGTAGGAAACTTGGGTTTTGAGCTGCGGAAACTGTGTTCCTGGCAGTCTACTATTGGTCAGTTCTTCTGCCCACCCCCCGGCAATAACTTTTGAGTGCATCGTCCGATTCGATTTTTTTTTTTTTTTTTGATCGACAGATCTCAGTGAGGACAATATACTCCCATATTTGACTTTTTGATTTGAACAATATTTCAATTTCGAATTTCCGTTTTTTTCCCCCTGTCCTCCTTTATAACTTTTGAGGGAACAAGTCCGATTCGAACGAACAATTTTTTCTTTCGAAATATCTCAGAGAAAACACCTCATTCCTGTTTTATTGTTTTATTTACACACATTTTCATTCACACAACACATTTAAACAACATTTTCATTCAATTTTTAGCAGGTCAAAAAAAACTGTCCCCCCCCGAGCGTAGTCCTTAATAACTTTGCTTGAACAGTCCTATTTGAGCACTTTTTTTTTTGAAAGACCATTCCTACATACCCAGTGATGCAGTTGACAAAAATGTTCAGGGGAACTCACCTTTTGAGTTATAGGGGACCCACCACCAGAAAAGTGGTTTGAAAAAATTTATATTTGCAATTTTTACAATTAAAAACACCCAAATATCACCCCCCGCCCCATGCTACAGCATTGTACGAACACTTAAAAAAATGATGAAAAAAAAAGGTGGTTCAGTTGTCATCTCCTGGGCTCCTTAAACAAGGGACCTGATTTAATCGCAAATAATAAGATAAAATTTAATTTTGATGTTGCTTAACGTTGTTTTTCCTCTTTAAAAAGCTCTCTGCTTTCCATATCATAAGCTTGATAGTAGCTTTTTGCTTTAATATGCACAGATAAAGTAAAAGATTATTGTAAAGCCGTCTTCCACAAGCTTTGTAGATGACCAAAAATGGGAATTAGGTTTTCCGCTAGACGCAAATAGTGTAATACCGCCGCAGCTTCCAGTTTCATTATAACTCGCTAAAATTGGCGAATTTTCAAAAAAAAAAAATCAGCTGACTGTAGGACCTTATTTTTGCAAAAACATGCTTTACAATGCTCTTACGATTGGTACTCATTAAAAAAAAATCATTATTCCATGATCGCGTACTTTCCTGGTTAGAGTATTTATAGTTAATCTTAAATTTTGTTCATATTTTTACAGCATTATATTCTAGTATTATTATTTTAAGTCAAAAGAGACATTAACACTCAAAAAACTCTCCGTCTGCCTATTCTCAGAGACATCGGTTCATAACTCGTTTACCTCAAAATCAACCAGATTCCTTTCCCACAGCGTGTGAGAAAACAACGTGATTATAATTATGAAATGTATTGCATAATTTCACTGTTTAGTTTTTTGAAGCTCAAGCATTCAGAAAAGGTGACACTGAGGTATATTCAACACTAGCTGTACCAGCACGGCTGTGCTTGTGCAATAAAGTTGAAAAAAGGAGCTATGTGAGTGCATGTAAACTTTCCATCCGTCTTCGAAATAATGAGAATGATTTTGTTTCATTAATTAAAATATACACACACAATCTTATCTTGACTCCAAGCATATTCTATGAAGCAATGAGAAAATTGTGATGTAGTGAAGTAGTGATAGGGGAAAACCGCTTATATTGGACCACTGCTTAAATTGGACCTCGGGCTTAAAATCTAGTACGGAGATCTGTGCTATATTTTAACAGTAAAAATAGGAAGTTTTAGGAAAAACATCAATGTATATGAAGTTTCACCAGTCTCCGAACTGTTTAGCGTGAGTTACGGCTTGATTTGTGTTGAAAACGTGCGAAATCTTATTTTGTGGATTTGTTCCTAAAAGGATAACTCAAAAACTTGTGAATGGCCTTAAAATGCTGTTACAGTATTATAATCTGTGTTTAATAAGGATTACATTGATGTATTTATATGCCCGATTGTGATAATTTTTGACAGAGCAATGAGCTGAAGAATAAAAAATGGCGTGTTTTCCTTTATTGGACCGAAAAAATTTTCCTATATTGGACCGGTGGTCCAATTTAAGAATATGGCTTTAAATAATAAATTTTATTAATCGTAACATAAAATAAGTGACTAGTCTTATTTAATAGCGTAGTTAAAATTATTTTAAGCATACTTTAACACCTATTCACGATATTCATTTGAACTTTTTTATCAAGCACATTAAATTTATCAAGTAGAAGCTGCAACTTCTTAAAATGTATGTTTTTTTTCTCTTCATCCATTAAGTTGCAGTTTCAGGTTGTGAAACGTATTTATTAACTTGAATAAAATGTATGCTGGTTTACCGAGAAAATAATATGAAATTCTTCGATATTTTCAAAAGGATTTTAATAGGAAACAATTTATATGCTACTAAAATGTTCAATGTTGATGAAGCCGGTCTTTTTATTGTCCAAAAGCCCCAAGATATATTGATGTATAGAGATAAACACCAGGTTGGAGCAGTATTGAATAGTGAACGTGGTAGAAATACGCTGGTTATTTGCTACATGAGTGCAACAGAATTGCAAGCTCCCTATGATTATTTTCAAAAGATTACGTTCCATGTATGAACTTATCATAAAAGCTTCCCTGGTGAGCAATATGCTTGTTCAAAAAAAGGTTGGATCACAAACGGTAATTCCCACATTTTATGCAACATTTCATCAAAACTGTTAATCCAAGCACACACACACACAATGTAAAAAGAATGTCTTTCTATTAACGAATAGGCACAGCACTTACATAGAGAACATTGATGCAATAAACTTGGCTAACGAGAACGATGTAATAATAATTTCTCTTTAAGCACATCATACACGTAGATGTGGTCTTTATTCAGTCTCTGTCTACATATTTTAATCGAGCATGTGATACATGGATGCGAGAACATCTAATGAGATCCATTATCTAATATCTCACAGGAGAACTGTTTTATAACTCTTATGGGCAAACCACAATCAAGGCCATGGCAAAAGCTTTGGGTTGATTCTAAAGAACAGGAGTTTAACCTGGTAATTGACATGTGTTTAATGGCATTGATTTGGCTGCAGCAGAATTAGAGACAAGTAGTCCAGATAAAACTACTCAAAGTGAACACTGAACAAGTTACATTTTCGGTGTAAGTTGTATACCATGTACAAGAACTAGCTACGACTTAAATTAGTACAAGTTCTGCAGAATCGGCGGATAGTTCTCATCAAAACATGATTGTCAACTTTAACTATGATTTTGTAAAGCCGGCTCACATATCACCTTTGCCTAAAAATTAGAAGGAACAAAAAGGAAGGCTATCTCAGCAATCACTCTAACGCCGTATGAAAGAGGTATAGAGCAGAAAAAGTCACACAAGAAGAAGCAAGAACCTACACAAAACAATTGTTATTACAATATTGGTCATAGAGATGAAGTGCAAAATATGATTAAGTGTATGAAATGCCATCAGCGAATTTATCAACACTGCTTAAGTGAGGCCGAAGCAAAAGAAATTCTGTTGTAAATCCTGGAAAAAAGCTGTTTAGTTCAAATATAAATTACTTTATGATTTCTTCGTACGGTCCAATTTAGGAAGTGCATGGTTCAATTTAGGCGCATATATTCCTAAATTGAACTTTTGCAACTTTTTATAAGATAATTTTTAAAAAAATAATTTTAATATTTTCAGAAAATATAAGATCCTAGGGCGGTTCCTTCTTAAATTTAGCTTACGATGCCCTATTTTGCATTTCTGTTTTACTTCACATTGAGCGACACAGGCCTCCTGTTCTTAGGGGGTCCAATATAGACGGTCTTCCCCTACTTTCAGTCAAAACTTCCTTTACGAAAGAGACATTTATCTCGTTAAAATGCGCTTAAAATCATTCGAAACCACTCCAGTTAAGTCTTTTAAAGTTAAAGACAGATAGAATAATAATTTGCAACATCCATTTAGAGAGAGTTTGATGATTAAAAAAAACATTGATTCCATTATAAGTTCGATTAAAATGTAAAGCAATCAAAGCAATTTCTAATTAAAAGTGACAAAATAAAAGCAGAAGACTTTCATGGAACAGTGAAAATATTTCAATTTAGTTCATTTTCAATAAGACAGAAGGGCTTAGCATGAATTAAAATAAAGTTAAAAAAAATATGTTTAAAAAATATAAGAGATAAAAGCCGAAGCATTCAAATGAGCTAAAAGACATAATCATGGTACCAAAACAAAATTTAATTTCCGTTGAGAAAATAAATTTTATTCCGCCAAAATGTTTGATTTATTCTCAAACTTAACCATTTTAGAATCGTTTGGATTGCTCAAGGTAATTCCGGGATTCTAAACACAATTATTACAGCTCTTATAATTCTCGTCGAAACTTTAAACTGACATCATTTAGCAGAAAATTTCAAGCTTTCAAATGGCATGAAATTTTAAAATGTATATGAAATATTTTTCCCCCATTTTATCAAATTTGTGTGAAAAATTATCATAAATTAGAAAAGAAAAAGAAAAAAAAAATCGAATTTTCAAAAAAAAAAAAAAAAAAAAACGCTTCGAGGCGCGCACCCCCTACAACAACCGAATTTTGTGCCAAATTTTGTGAAAATCGACCGAACATTTTGGGCCCTACGCGTGTCGCAATTAGAATTTACGGAAATGTATCGTTTATTTCAAGCAACCATTTTAAGCACAAGGAAATTCTGTACCTTTTTTCCAAGTAATTAGATAAGCAATTTCGTTGAATACTTGGAATTATATTTCCTTTTTTATTTGTTCTCTAACTGAAATCAGTAGGTCTCCGTGGCTGCGAGGTAGAAGCTTTGCTTTGAATGACAGAAGTAGTGGATTCGATTCTTACCGGACACTGGGCCACACATGTTATTTCCTTTCTTTGGGCTGCACTGTAAAAATGAATTTTGTTTTTACAGTATAATACAAGTAATTTTATAGTAATAAACTGTAAAAATTTCTAATTTTACAATAATAAACTGTAAAATTGCTAACTTTACAGTACTAAACTGCAAAATTGCTAATTTTACAGTAATAAACTAAAATTGCTAATTCTACCGTTTATTACAATGCATTTTACAGTTTAAAACTAGAACCTCAGCTTCCAGTATTATACTGTTGTTTATACAGTATAATACAGCTAAATTTTACGGTAATAAACTGCAAATATTCTAACTTTACAGTAAAAAAGCGTAAAGTTGCTAGCTTTACAGTTAATTGCTGCGCATTTTACAGTTAATTACTGTGCATTTTAAAGTTTTAAATTGGAAGCTCGGCTGCCAGTATTATACTGTAAAAATAACAGTTCATTTTTTACAGTGCATCTTGTTTTAATAAAAAAATCCACACGATGCAATGGTACTCTATATCTTCCATTATATTATAAGTCCATTCCTTTCACTGAAAAATGCAAAATCCTGGGAATAATTTTTGACACTAGACTTAACTTCATTCAACACCTTTATTACCTTAAAAAGAAATCGAGAAAATACCTACAAAACTTTACACGAATTGCCTCCTCTAAAGCTCCCTTTCTCCAAAATTACTTAAATTTATTTATTGCAACGTCATTAGAAAATCATTAGACTACGCTGCACCAATTTGGTTCCCTTTAGTTTCAAATTCACGCCAAAAATTATGCTATTCCATCCAAACTCATTACTAAATGCTTTAGCATAACCTCTAATGCGGCCCTAAGCACTCTAGCAGGAATCCCCCCCCCCTTCAACTGCACCTCAAACAACAATCTATCCTTTTCTCAGATACTAAACTACACCAACCATTTTCCTTACACAATACACACTATGATTCTAATCACTTCGAACTCAAAAATACGTCTTTCCCTGACTACACAGCCACCTTTTTTGATAAAATTTTCCCACATTCAATCGAACTTCCACTAGCCATTCCCAACATTCAAATCTTTACTGACGGCTCCGAAACGAAACCGAACACGGGGGTGGCTTGCGCACTCGCCGCCTTCTTTAATGACGACCTCTTTTAAGCGAAAACGAACACCCTCTCTCCTCATAACTCGATCTTCCAGGCCGAAATGCTTGCCATTAATTTAGCCATCAAATGTATCATTTCCAATTCTCCTGACTTCCCAGGTTTCTCCTTTTTTATTACTTTCTTCTATATCTATCATATAGAAGAAAGTATTGGTTTCGTGAAAATTTTCGAATGTCGAATTTTGACGGATTTGCACGTTTTGAGGTGCGCTGAGTCCATTTCGACCATTTTTGGAAAATGTCTGTCTGTGTGTCTGTGTGTGTGTGTGTGTCTGTGTGTGTGTGAGTCTGTATGTGTGTGACCAGTTTTTGTGGCCGCGCTAGAGCAAAAACTACTGCATGAAATCGAACAAAAATTTTTTCACATATGTACCACCATGTGAACTGGTGCACCTGACTTTGTTTAGCGAATTCCTCTAAGGGGGGTGGAGCAATCGCACGTGTTCTGCGCGTGGGTGATTGCTATATCTCAAGAAGTAACCAGCGGAATCAAACGAAAATTGGTCCATAGGTAGACCCTACAGAGTACAGATGCTGATTTAATTTGCGCGTCAATATCTTGAAGGGGGGTGGAGCAATCGCACGTGTTCTGCGCGGGGGTGATTGCTATATCTCAGGAAGTAACAAACGGAATCAAACGAAAATTGGTCCATAGGTAGACCCTATAGAGTACAGGTGCTGATTCAATTTGTGTGTCAGTATCTTGAAAGGGGGTGGAGAAATCGCACGTGTTCTGCGCGGGGGTGATTGCTATATCTCAGGAAGTAACAGGCGGAATCAAACGAAAATTAGTCCATAGGTAGACCCTATTAAGTACAGGTGTTGTGTCAATTTGTGTGTCAATATCTCAAAGGGGGGTGGAGCAATCAAAAGTGCTTATTTTGTCATTGCACCTACTGTATCTCGAGAAATATTGCTGCGATTTGAATGAAATTTGGAATAACACTAACCCAATATGGAAGCAAGCATCGATTAAATTTTGGCGCCAATCGCCCCAGAGGGAGGGTGGGGTGATTTTTGCGCTTAGTCAACAATGCGAAAAATCAATTCATTAAAAAATCGCTTTCACGCTATTTAATTATCAAAACAGCTGAAAACTTTCAATGATTTGAAATTTTTAACTGTTGCCAATTTCTTTTTACTAACAATAAAATGTTTGCAATTAATCTAAACAAGGCTTTTGCAATGATTTCCAATTTCGTTCATTGATTCTGCATTTGCATGGTTATTACGATAATTGGGAAATTGGAGCTGTTTCCAATTATTCGGGCGAGTACGTATTTTATTTTGTAACTGGAATTCATAAGATAGATATAGAAGAAAGTTTCGTGACGGCCACGACAGCTAGTTTTGTCTGATAGCCTTTCAGCCATTCAATCGCTCCTCCAGTTCCATTCCTCTTCCCTCCTTACTTTTGAAACCCAACAAAATTTTGCCAAAATTGCCAATTTTACTTCAGTCTACTGGGTCAAAGCCCATATTGGAATCACAGGCAATGAAACGGCCGATAAACTTGCCTTTGAAGCGACTTCAAAACCTCAAAACTTTTCCCTTCCGCTCCCAATCTCCCACTTGAAATCTATCCTCCGTGATTATCTCCTCTACATCTGGAAAGAATATTGGACAAATGAATCCTACGGGAGATGGACTTTTGATCTTTTCCCTACACCTTCTTTCAACCAGTGGTCGGAAGTAGCGCGCTACAAGTAGCGAAACTACTGTAGTAGCTACATTTTTTAGTAGTTTGTAGTGTTTGTAGTTAGTAGTTTGTAGTAAAAAGTAGTGTAGCGCACTACTTTTTAAAAAAAGTAGTGTAGTGAGTAGCGCGATACAAAAAAATAGTAGTTTGTAGCGATTTTTGGAAACTACTTTTAAATTAAAAAAATAAATACATAAATGAGAAAAATTAAAAAAAGAAAAAAAGAGAACAAAGGTTTAATTGACTCTGACTGGTGCGAACCTTGTACGAGTACAGCAGCGGACGCAATGAGAAATTAGAACCATAAATACATGAGCTGATCCCCTTAGATACATCATTTTGACGAAATACATTCTATCTGTTTGATGTCATTGGTTTATTTGGCATCATAATTTGTTTATTACTTCAACTAATTTTCATATCCCTAAATATTCTATAGCAAGAAAGAGAAAAAAAAAATGAAGGTTGAATTCTTTCAATTTTTCAACTATTGAATTCTTTCTTGTGGCGAATATTCGTAAAAATTGTAAAAAAAATCTAAAACGGACAAATTTTAGCAAAAAAAAAAAAAAAAAAAAAAGATCAAAAAGGAAAAGTAAGAAATAAAGTCAAAGATAATTCCTAGTTCTAGTCCATATTCAAATAAGTTAATTTATTATTGTAAACCAATTTCGATTTTTTTTTTCGGTCAATCCACAAACGGTGCATGTTTTTTATTTTCATTTATTATTGTTTTAAAAGTAGCGAAGTAGCGACTACAATTCAAAAGTAGTTTGTAGTCGCTACATTTAAAAAAAGTAGTTGTAGTTGTAGTTAACTACTTTTATAATAAAGTAGTTGTAGTTGTAGTTCGCTACAAAATAAATGTAGTTTTTCCATTCACTGCTTTCAACACTCTGTTTTGGCAAATAAAATCCTTAATCAATTCTATTCTGGACATGGCCTCTCCCATGATTACTTTTTCAGACATAGATTACTTCCTTCGCCAAACTGCATCTGTGGTGATTTTGGAGATTTAAAACACTACCTACTCTCTTGCCCGCACACCAGAGCCCACCACTTCCCTTATAGTAATCGAAACATGGGAGACAACTGGAAAGTCATCTCCCATATTGACCTTAAAGCTCACAGATGCATGTTAAATCTATTAAACTTTCTTGAAGCCAACAGGAACCTGCTCTTCCTCGACTAAAATTCACCCTTAATCACTCTTTATTTTGTTATGTATGACATCTTCTCATTAAATTTCTCCCACTTACCCCTTTTATACATCCGTCCAACACGTGATCTTTGCTCATAATATTTTTGCGCGCACCTTTTCATTCACTTAGTGAATTTGCCTGTTTATTTATTTATTTATTTTCATTATTCTGTTTGTTTCGTTTAGTCATCTTTTCATATCTCTGTGTTTTGTATGCTTTTTGTCTTGCTGTTTTTGTATTGTACCCTGTTTTTGTCTTGTTCTTTTTATTGTATGTAATGTTTTGGTGTCTTAAATAAATTTGAACACCGACTCCGACTGCCGGCTTCGAAAAGACCCTGGCAGTCATTCTACGGCAGTCGGTAGGTGCACTCCATTCTATATCTTCACGCCACAGCAACAATTAAAATTAGGAAATAATTTCACTTCAGACTTCAAAGAACAAAGTTTACAAAACTGTGCTTGAGTTTTCTATTTCAAAAAACTTAAGGAAAATTTTACTTTAGAAAGAAACTAAAACTTTTTTTTGAATTCGTTACATATCCAGCCATAGCTAAGTAATAGAAGACATATTTCACTCTAAAAATTAGTTTTTACACATTGGTGCAAGGTTAGGCAATGAAAATACACATTAGAAATATTGACAGGAAAGAGTTCAGCTTATGTTCTTTTTTTCATTTGTAACCGAATTAAATATTTTGTTCTAAATGTGTCTACATGCAGTTTTTCGACTATCATGTAATAGGAACTAGAGTTACCGTTGCTCTTTTCTCTCAAATCTTGAAAGCTGCAATTCATCCAAATATTTTCTGTGATAAGATTCTTGGTAGTTTTTTGTAGGCGTTTCTATAATCTTTTCTTAAAATGCCATAAATAAAAGGATTGGTTGCGGAAGATATGTATATCAAAATCGTAATAAGAAAATTGAACCATATAGGAACAGTAACTCCAAGACTGGCTTTAAGATGCTTCGAAAGCGCATATGGAGAATGAGTAGTATAGTATGTCAGAACAACGACAATCATACTTGTGATAGTCTTGTTCATGTTTGAGTCCTTGGCAGT
Organism: Uloborus plumipes; assembly: GCA_038373865.1. Taxonomy (NCBI): domain Eukaryota; kingdom Metazoa; phylum Arthropoda; class Arachnida; order Araneae; family Uloboridae; genus Uloborus; species Uloborus plumipes. Next base: position 10,820 of record JAXGGA010015704.1, read on the forward strand.
TTTTTTAGAAACTGCTACGTCCTTACGCCTGACAAACAACTTTTGAGTCTTGGACTTGAGGGCTGTAAGTATGATCAAGCTGTTACAGAAGCCCATGGTCACTGCTGGAACATAGTGGCAGCTAATACAACCCCACGTGGCAATGAAATGTACTTGAGGTATTTTCCAGTCCAGAGCGCACACTCCTTCGAAGTAATCGTAATGGGTCCAGCCGAAACCAACTGTTGGCAGCATCAAAGAAGTTCCCATGACGAATAGAAAGATGCACATAATCACGATCCGTTTCGTCGTCACGATTGTGGCGTACTGGAGAGGTTTTACCACAGCCAAGGCCCTGTCAACGCTGATAAAGGCAATGTTGAAGGAGGAGGAACAGGAGAACATGTAAGACAATCCTGCATGGAACCTGCAGAGGATATCACCGAATGGCCAGGAGTCACGTGCTATCGAGATAGCACCAGGAAACATGATCAAGAATCCTGTCATGATATCAGTTAGCGATAAGTAGACCAGCAACAGGTTACTTTGCTGTTCTCTTAGCGTCTCATCCCAGTACGAGGCGAAGACGACAGCGAGGTTGCCCGAGATGCTTATCACAGCCAAAAACACCGTGAATGCTGAACCGAATACGTTCTCTAAGAACGTGCGTCGATAAGGCTCAGGAGACGTCTCATTGAGGCTGAGGTATGAAGTAATGTTTAAAGCATCGAAATCCATCTACCTAGATAAAGAGAGAAAGAAAATATATATTAATTTTTCCTGTACACATTATACATTATGTTTTTCTGACATTTTTAGCATGTGTAACTATTTGTATGAGTAAAATGATTTTTAGTTTTCTTAAAATCTATAGGATAAAATACACGTCAACATAACTTGCGGTTTGTTTATATCTAGGTTCATATCTAAGTTTTAGCTCATGCCCAAGTAGGGGAAGACCGCCTATATTGGACCCCCTAAGAACAGGAGGCCTGTGTCGCTCAATGTGAAGTAAAACAGAAATGCAAAATAGGGCATCGTAAGCTAAATTTAAGAAGGAACCGCCCTAAGATCTTATATTTTCTGAAAATATGAAAATTATTTTTTAAAAAATTATCTTATAAAAAGTTGCAAAAGTTCAATTTAGGAATATATGCGCCTAAATTGAACCATGCACTTCCTAAATTGGACCGTACGAAGAAATCATAAAGTAATTTATATTTGAACTAAACAGCTTTTTTCCAGGATTTGCAACAGAATTTCTTTTGCTTCGGCCTCACTTAAGCAGTGTTGATAAATTCGCTGATGGCATTTCATACACTTAATCATATTTTGCACTTCATCTCTATGACCAATATTGTAATAACAATTGTTTTGTGTAGGTTCTTGCTTCTTCTTGTGTGACTTTTTCTGCTCTATACCTCTTTCATACGGCGTTAGAATGATTGCTGAGATAGCCTTCCTTTTTGTTCCTTCTAATTTTTAGGCAAAGGTGATATGTGAGCCGGCTTTACAAAATCATAGTTAAAGTTGACTATCATGTTTTGATGAGAACTATCCGCCGATTCTGCAGAACTTGTACTAATTTAAGTCGTAGCTAGTTCTTGTACATGGTATACAACTTACACCGAAAATGTAACTTGTTCAGTGTTCACTTTGAGTAGTTTTATCTGGACTACTTGTCTCTAATTCTGCTGCAGCCAAATCAATACCATTAAACACATGTCAATTACCACGTTAAACTCCTGTTCTTTAGAATCAACTCAAAGCTTTTGCCATGGTCTTGATTGTGGTTTGCCCATAAGAGTTATAAAACAGTTCTCCTGTGAGATATTAGATAATGGATCTCATTAGATGTTCTCGCATCCATGTATCACATGCTCGATTAAAATATGTAGACAGAGACTGAATAAAGACCACATCTACGTGTATGATGTGCTTAAAGAAAAATTATTATTACATCGTTCTCGTTAGCCAAGTTTATTGCATCAATGTTCTCTATGTAAGTGCTGTGCCTATTCGTTAATAGAAAGACATTCTTTTTACATTGTGTGTGTGTGTACTTGGATTAACAGTTTTGATGAAATGTTGCATCAAATGTGGGAATTACCGTTTGTGATCCAACCTTTTTTTGAACAAGCATATTGCTCACCAGGGAAGCTTTTATGATAAGTTCATACATGGAACGTAATCTTTTGAAAATAATCATAGGGAGCTTGCAATTCTGTTGCACTTATGTAGCAAATAACCAGCGTATTTCTACCACGTTCACTATTCAATACTGCTCCAACCTGGTGTTTATCTCTATACATCAATATATCTTGGGGCTTTTGGACAATAAAAAGACCGGCTTCATCAACATTGAACATTTTAGTAGCATATAAATTGTTTCCTATTAAAATCCTTTTGAAAATATCGAAGAATTTCATATTATTCTCTCGGTAAACCAGCATACATTTTATTCAAGTTAATAAATACGTTTCACAACCTGAAACTGCAACTTAATGGATGAAGAGAAAAAAAAAACATACATTTTAAGAAGTTGCAGCTTCTACTTGATAAATTAAATGTGCTTGATAAAAAAGTTCAAATGAATATCGTGAATAGGTGTTAAAGTATGCTTAAAATAATTTTAACTACGCTATTAAATAAGACTAGTCACTTATTTTATGTTACGATTAATAAAATTTATTATTTAAAGCCATATTCTTAAATTGGACCACCGGTCCAATATAGGAAAATTTTTTCGGTCCAATAAAGGAAAGCACGCCATTTTTTATTCTTCAGCTCATTGCTCTGTCAAAAATTATCACAATCGGGCATATAAATACATCAATGTAATCCTTATTAAACACAGATTATAATACTGTAACAGCATTTTAAGGCCAATCACAAGTTTTTGAGTTATCCTTTTAGGAACAATCCACAAAATAAGATTTCGCACGTTTTCAACACAAATCAAGCCGTAACTCACGCTAAACAGTTCTGAGACTGGTGAAACTTCATATACATTGAAGTTTTTCCTAAAACTTCCTATTTTTACTGTTAAAATATAGCACAGATCTCCGTACTAGATTTTAAGCCCGAGGTCCAATTTAAGCAGTGGTCCAATATAAGCAGTTTTCCCCTATTTCTGAAACATTTACGGTTCAAATATTAATTACACAAATTTGACTTGTTTTCAAATCAAATAATTGAATTTTGATTTCTGCACTCTTTTAAAAATTTTATTTCTAACTGTCTAAAAACTGAAAAGCTAGCATCTTTATTTTTAAAAACCCTTCCGTGACCACTGACCGTTCTTCTTCTTCAACGATTGATTTATGATCTTATTTTGGTTCACAAAGATTTAAACCGTCTGCTAGAAAGAGCTGTATTAAAATGCACACTATAATTAGAACAGAACAAAAATCCTACTTCCACTCCTGTAGAAAATAGAATTTAATTAATTTAATTAATATTAAGAAGTATTCCATTAGAACCATCTAGAAGAGTTCTTTTCAACTGAAGAACTATTTTCAAGGTAGATAAGAGGACAGCATGTTCAGAACATGTTATTTGGTGTTTGGAATGGGAGAACTGGTCTTACCAAGTTAATCTGTTTGTACGCATTTTTGAGGAACCATTTTCCTTTCTTAATGTTTAATTTTAGCTGTTCGTCATTTTATCCACATCCATTTGTCATCTTATTACATAGATGAGGTAAGATGAAGAAAAATGCTTTTAATTTTTGTTGATACATTTTTCATACTTCAAAAGGATATAACGGAATCTTATTTTGTTAAAGCTATATAAATTGAAGAAGTAGTGAGTATAAATTTCAAAATTTTAATTCACATCCATAAGAGAGGAAAATGTTTTGAATTTTAATGTCGTAATCTGGTCCAACTTTCTTCTATATACGTAATGCTTGCCAATACAGCTGGATATTATTATGAATGTTATGAGATGTTTCTGACGAGATGATTTTCTACTTCTGTATGAGTTACGTAAAACATTCGGTAACTTACAGAACCTGGTAAAACTTAAATTATTTTTCGACTCTCAATGTGAGATAGAATCCCCGTGTTATATGTGATTTCATTTTGTACTTTTCCTTATTGGTGGATATCACTCTAAATACTGTGTGCTTTCATTTTAAGCACATGATAGGAGCTTAGTTTTGGTTATCAAAAGCTTAAAATCTAAATGTTCTGATGTGACTATGAACTACAATTAACTTGTACTGACAAATTCGTTGTCGATAGATTGCGGATGAATATTTTTGCCGTAAATATAAGTGAAATGAACAGTAGAATTGTACTCAGAAAGCTAAGCATTAATATTCGAATTTGACGTCTATGTCAAATTTTATATTTTGAATGTGCTGAGATCTCTAAATCTTAAGAATTTTCAATGTCATTGGTGTAGAGCTTTTTTTTTATTGGAGCAAAATAATTATTACTTTCTACTTAATTTTTTTAAGGTCATAAAACACAATTATGGATTCAACAATTGTTTTATAGAATTCATTCCTTCTTATATGCTTAAATTCATCCATACAATTGAGTTGATGGAAGTGAAACAACCGCAAAAATCAGTTAGCCAATTTAGTTTCTGTAAGATTTTCAATGAATAACTACAAATGATTTTTGATAATAATATTTAAACTAAACCTCAAGAGAGAGAGAGATTTACCTTACTTAATTTCCCGGTAAAGAAAACATTGGCATTTCATTAATTGAAAAATTGTTCCTTTATTTAATTAGAAATCTGTTAAAGGAGTTTTACTAATGAGTGTAATTCTGTGTCTTTATGAATACAATTTCATATTTCAATTGGGAGGAATTTTACGGATTTTTTGAAGCTTTCTTGGAACGCACATAATTTCAGATTAGTAATTGTAAATGAATTATGCTTTCATTAATAAAATAATTTTACATAACTCTTTATAAGTAAAATGGACTTTTCAAATAAATGGTTAAATAGAAATTTTTTTCGTAGTAAAGGTTTCGTAGTAAAGGTGCACAAAGAAGACTACTTAAAGAAATACTAGTTGAAGTACCAATGATTTTCCATTAAGTATTTTTTCAGAACTAATTTTGCAGATGCTGACTCCTGAAAAATATTGAAAATAAAAACGGAAAATTTCATGCGACAAATATGTAACCAACTTTGATATCCTTTAGAAATATTTTAGAATGTCTTCAATAAAATTTTCGTAGAAAAATTCTCTCTGATGCATTATTTAAACTTCAAGTATCGTTTAACTGATTCTAATATTTACATGAGGGTCAGTGACAATCTTAACAACGTGCAAATTTTGAAATAATGAATATAATTTGAATAGAAAACGTTTAGTCGTTAAAAATAATGCTACTTACCTTACTTCTACTTTTCTTACTGCCTTCAAAACTTTCCAAAAGATATCTTAAAATTGCAATCTTCGTTAATTTTCTACAAAATTCCAATGATGTTGTGTTGACATTCTACGTTCAGGAATGAGATTAAAATCAGAAGAAAATAGGAGAGCATGGCATTTTATAATCGGCCACTCACGCAGGTGGTTTTGAACTGTATCTTTCGGAAATGGAAGTAATTCCAGAGGCAGATGTGGGCAGCTTGTTTTGTATGATATTCTTGTAAATCATTTATGTTCCTCTGTTCTTTCCAGAAAGTTCTTAAATCTTATTGCAGGTATCAGCAGCAATAAGAAAAATTCGAATGAATAATTTATGATTCTTTCATGAGGTATTTCTTCAGTTTGAGTTAGATATCCATTTAAAAGTATTGTTCAACGTTAAGAATTGGATTCCAGTTGGAATTTTTGCAGAAACTATTGGAAGATATTTTCTTTCTTTATTTCCTTTAACTTGAAATGTTCTTCTAACGATAGATGTTGGGTGCCTTACTAATTAATGAATAGCTTTCACTGGAAAACAGTCTTCAAGAAACTGCAGATTTTTTTTCTTCTTCCTAATGAAACGACTTACTTTGAAACTATATAGAGTAAATTAGAAAAAGGAAGCATTGTTTTTGTCTTTCCACACACATCACTTTGGTAAGGAAGAATATATTATAAGCTCAAGCTTAAGTGTTTCTTTTTTAAACTGTGATTAACTTTTTTTCAAGTCCTTATTAAAAAAAATATTATATAAAGCATAAGTTTGCCTTTAGAAGTATCTACTAAATAATAATAAAAGAATTGCATTCAATGCTTGGTGAATGTGTTTAAAAAATTGATATGAACCATCCTTTTGCTGAACCAATCGACCGAACCATTAGCCTCCTGCACCGCAGTGAAATTCAATTTGGCAAAGGTATGTAGGCTGTTCAGTAAGTAATGAGACTATTTTTACTGCCCCCAAACCACTCATTGGAATGTTAGTTTCCAAGGCCAAAAAAAAAAAAAGAGCCTTTGTTAAAAAAAGGTACCAATAATTGGTGTATACAGACTCATGTTTTTGAACATCACGTGATTAAACTGAAGCATGCTTGAAAATGCCTTCGAGACTCAGCTAGTTGTCGAAATTTTATGATCGCCAGCAAATATCAGCATTAGAGACCTTTGACTTCACGGGCGCTTGATCGTTCGTTGGTTTTTCTTTTCCTCCTTATTAAACCTTCACCAAAGTAGGTGCAATGGTGACTAGTGGGGTTTAAATAAATAAATACATGACTTCAACGATGAAGCAATGTCGAGGACAAATACTTTTCACTGGCATAAAGCTTTTAAAGAAGGTAGACCAAATATGGAAGTTATCTAAAGCAGTGGCGGCGCCAGCTATGGGGCAGGGGGGGGGCAATTGCCCCCCCGTCGGAAACGTCTTGCCCCCCTATCGGGGAAATTTTCTAACTTCGTCGGGAAAATCCGACGATCAAATTTTCCGACAGAAATCTGAGTGCCGAAAATCTTTCCGATCCCGACGGACCAGTAAACTTTTTTCAATAAAATAATTCAATCAAAAAAACTATTTTTTTTTCTAAAATATTTTCATTATTTAACAAATTACACGTTTCCAGACCAATTTTGAACACGAGAACCTTCGAGAGACGAGTAGCAACAGGATGCATCGGCTAGATGTCGTCGTATCTCTTTTGAACGAACGTAAGTTCTGCTGGAGAAAGTTATTTTTGTTCAGGTTGAAAAGGACAAATCTTCCTCTTTTTTTCTTACCAGCTGTCCCCACCCGCAAATCGCCAGCAGCAGCAGGGTTGTAGCAGCATGGCAAACGGACATTCATTGTCACTTTCTGAGAATCTGATAATCATCAACAATAAATAGCTAACCTCATCAGCCGCTAGACACGTGTTTCTCTCCAGGGCTTTTGCCACCCTCTGAGGAGGAGCGATACTTGAGACTCTGGGATTAGACCCCTTTTTCTTCTCGTAAACCAGTGCCGCGGGCTCCCGAGCGTTGTGCATAGAGAGCTAGTAAAGAAACGAAGCATACCCTAGGCCCCAGTTCAAATTCGCCCTTCGCACCGTCACGTCATGGTGACAGAATGCACTGAAACTTTTCATCACGGAGTTACTTCTTAACAAGAGAAAAAAAATCTTAACCAAAATTTAAACGAATTGAAATTTAACAGAACAGAACAGATGTAAATCATGTCCAGAAGTAACTGGGTAAGTGTGTGTTATAAACTTTTGAAATGCTTTTTTTTTAGCAATAGGGGCAGTATGAATTTGATTTTTTTTTTTTTGTGTTTTCTTTCTTCGTTTCTTTCTTTCTTTCATTTAAAAACGTACACATTTAGATAGCAACGAGTTAAAAATTAAATCTACACCTTTGTGTTTAGAGGTGAGGAAAAAAAGTGTTGATACTTTTTTTTCGCTCATATTTTTCACTCTCAAGCAGACTAGTTTATAAGATAATTCTTTTTATTTATTAAGTTCAATTACACTTCATTTGTTTTTCATTTCCTTTATCATTTAATATTTTCGTTTTGTGTATCTCTGAAATTCTTTCGGAAAATAAAATTGTAGATGTACGTACATCTTTATCCTTTTGTTTAGTTTCAATCCTGATTGTAAACCCCCGACGCAACAAGGAAGGGGGTTGACGTGTCTGTGTATTTGTCGATCTGTCTGTGGCACTCTACAGGCTGATCGGATGAACCGTTTCGAAAAAAAAAAATGTTTGAAAGGAGAGTGTTCTCAGCTAGATCGCGTTTTCTAATGACATTAATTAATGAAGATATTAATTAAAAACCTTTAAAAGGTTTTTCACGATTTTTGAAGAGAAAAAAAAACAAGAGAAAAGTAAAACAACAGTATCAAAATGAAAAAAAAATTCTGCATCTGATAGAATGTGTTTGAAACTTCCATGTTATTTAGAATTCGAATGCTAACGTTTTTTAGAAAATGCGGCTAAACCTTAAATTTACGCAATTGGAAGCCGATGTCATTGTTGGCCCACGAAGAAAGAAAACTCAATGATTTAAAATGTTTTTCTGTTGCCATTTTATATTTGTTAACAATTAAAATACTTGTAATTGATTTTAGTATGAGGTTTTAAAAGAATATTCAATTTTCCCTCTTTATTCTGCTTTTGCGACTAGCAAATTTACTAGTAAGGATTATCGTTCCTTTTCCGCGTTTACCTGGTCCTCTTGAAAACAACTGAATGTATTTAAATTTAAAATGCTTTTTGATCAGTGTAGTTCGTTTTAATATGAGGTTGGCACTTAGGGTCTGGATTTTTTTAATTTAATCCTAATACTTGTACTGTTTTGTTTTGGGTTTATGGTCAGAATGATTACCTTTTATGCGAATGCACCATAAAAATTAAAACACTGGAGAACGGGTGGGGGAACTTTTAATTTTTAAATTATACCTGTGCCCTCCTGTCGGGCAAGCTTGCCCCCCTGTCGGGCATTTCCTAGCGCCACCTCTGATCTAAAGCGAGGGACGACTGCCAACATCCATCTATACAGTACGTCATGTTGTCGACGTGCTGTAATTCTGCGATCCTCGTGTAAATCATTGTCTCCGTGATGAACGTTGGGGGTCGTCCTTCGCGTTCTATATATGCCCCATTTTGTCTGCCTTCCTTAAAAGTTTTAGGCCAGTAAAAAGTACTCGTCCTCGACTTTGCTTCATTTTTGAAAGATTCACGTATCACGTCGCAAAGAGGTTAACATTCTGATGAGTCGTTTGGCAGCAGTAAAATTAGTTTTATAACTTTTTGAACAGCCCTTGCAACTTGCTATTTCTAAAATTATCTCAATAGAGACACCAACTACCCCTATACCACCCTGCTAAGCGCAAAAGTCGTATCTGCAATTTTAAACAAAGTTGAGTTGTCGCTACCAGGTGGCTCTTTGGAACGTATTTTATTTAAATACAATGTTTTATGGTCATTTAAGGACAGGAAATATTTAAAAAAAATTCTGAAAAAGTTTCATCTGAATCAAGTGCATGGTGGAGCAAAACTTTAAAGAGTGATATCTTAGTTTGAGCTCGACTGCAGATACCTTTTTTGCGCTTAGCACGGCAATATACCCATTTTAGTAACCATTGGCATAGTTCCCCCTCTTAATCCAACTTATTGAAAAACAAGGCATTCAGAATACTCGAGACATTTGAGCTGGTTCAAGAAAGAAAAAATATTCATTATTCCACTCAAGCCTTCAAGCTCTTTCTCCATTGGAATTATATTTGTACAACTCAGAGTCACCATTCTACCAAGTCCTTCCGATAAACTCAGTACGTCTTAACTCCATCAAGCCTGGTGTTTGGTATACCCGACATAAGCTTGGAACAGCTGCTAATCATTTGTTAATTTATTTTTCTTTTGTACTTGACTCTTAACCAGTGGTCGGAAGTAGCGCGCTACAAGTAGCGAAACTACTGTAGTAGCTACATTTTTTAGTAGTTTGTAGTGTAGCGCACAACTTTTTAAAAAAGTAGAGTAATGAGTAGCGCGATACAAAAAAATAATAGTTTGTAGCGATTTCTGGAAACTACTTTTAAATTTGTAATTGAAATAAACAAATAAATGGAAAATTTTAAAAAAAATCGAAAGAAAGAACCTTCTTTCTTTCGAATCTGGTTTAATCGAATCTAACAGGTACAAATCTTGCACGAATGCACCAGCGGACGCCATGAGAAATAAGAACTATAAAAATGTGAACTGATTTTAGATACATCATTTTGACGCCATACATTCTATCTGTTTGATGTCATTGGTATATTTGGCATCATAGGAATTTTCATATTCCGACAAATAATTTTAATAATCCTAAACATACCCTGGCAAGAATTAATTAGAAATTTAAAAGGTTAAATTCTTTCAATCTTTCAACTTTTGTTTCCTATCTTGCGGCGAATATTTGTAAAATTGTAAAAAAAAAATCTTAAAACGACAAATTAGAGCACAAGAAAAAAGACAAATTTCTAGTAATGTGCATGTTCAAATAAGTTGATTTATTTATCTAAACCACTTTTCGAATTTTTTCGGTCAATCCTCAAACGGTGTATGCTTTTTTTTAATTATTTTTTTAAAAAGTAGCGAAGTAGCGACAACATTTCAAAAGTAGTTTGTAGTTGCTACATTTTTAAAAAAGTAGTTGTAGTTGTAGTTAACTACATTTATAACAAAGTAGTTGTAGTTGTAGTTAACTACATTTATAACAAAGTAGTTGTAGTTGTAGTTCGCTACAAAAGAAATGTAGTTTTTTCAACCACTGCTCTTAACCAGTGGTCGGAAGTAACGCGCTACAAGTAGCGAAACTACTGTAGTAGCTACATTTTTTAGTAGTTTGTAGTGTAGCGCACTACTACTTTAAAAAAAAGTAGAGTAGTGAGTAGCGCGATACAAAAAAATAGTAGTTTGCAGCGATTTCTGGAAACTACTTTTTGGGCCATTCCACGGAAAACCAGACATTTCACAACCTGAAAAAATTTCTTTTTTTGAAAGGATTCAAGGTAGGGGAGAGTGGTAATGAATGGGCCATGGTGATGAATGAGCCACTAACAAAATATGAAAAAGTATTTGCATGAATGTTTTTTTTTGATGCCACCAATAGATGTAGCTATTTGTTCTACTAAACTCATCCAATTTTCATTCGTTTGCGCTGAGCCATTTTCAAACTAGAGTGGCATGGTCAAGAATCTGACTGAAAAGTAAGTTTTTCCCTTTTTAGTAAAACATTTCCTAGCTAAAATGTACCAAGTATTTCAGTGCATACATATGGATAAGCTAGTCTTTCCATATCTATAAACTAATATTAAGATGTATTTTGATGTTATCTAAATTCGATGTACTCAAAAAACCTAAATGTATTCCAAAAGTATAGGTGGGGCTGAATGGGCCACTATGTCATGGTAATGAATGGGCCACCTAAATATTGTTTTTCTTCCTTTTCTTTGTATTTTCGCATTAATATGAAACACAACTGACTGTCATAGATAAAGATTACTGTCGTCATAATAGGTTTGTAGTAACTTTTAAATATAATTTGCAGATCTAAATTATATTCCTATAGTAAAATAGACCTCTGGTCGCAGTGCGTGGCTTGAAAAAGCCTCCCTCTCTCCTTCATATTATATTCCTCACAGTACCATTTCATTTTCTTTCTTGGTAACTTAAGTTAGATATTTCTTATTCCCGATGCCTAGTAAATTTAAAAAAAAATTTTGAATTTTGACAAGTTTGAAAATGAAGATGAAGTTTTTGAAAGTGATTTTTAATATTTTTGAAATATATAAATTTTGTTAAATCATAGTGTGTATTATCTGTTATTTTTTTATATATATATTTGATGTTATTTATTTCTTACAATCTCATTATTTAGTCATTTTTCTGCTACAATTGGTATGCATTTTATTTTATTTTAATTGCATCAGTTTTGATGTTTATATAATTTTAAATCAGTATGATTTTGTATCATCATGTCAAGTGCCACATTTATTTTGTCATATTCAGCAAATAAAGGATTAAATCCACATGTTTTCATCGAATTCATTTAGTGGCCCATTCATTACCTTCGATGGCCCATTCAAAGCCATAGGTGGGGTTGTATGGGCCAAATTTCAAAATTTTTATTTTCCATTATAATTCATTATAGACAGGTGCTAATACAACTTTTATGACTTTTTTAGAAAGCCAGATAAGTAAAGTAACTAAAACACCAATTTAGAGTTAAAACAAAGTTTTAGAAAAAATTACAAAAATTCAAAACCAAAAAGTGGCCCATTCATTACCACTCTCCCCTACTAAGTTTATTTTTAAAACTTAAAATCATATAGATCCAGGTATAATTTTCCGGTATTTTTGCTTTTTGAGTGGCAACTGGGCTTCAAAGATGGCTGACACCAGCTGAATGCTGTAGAGTAAAAACATGCTCGTTTCATTGCGCTTTTACTTTATTTTCATATTAAGTCGGATATTTCTGAGTTTTTATTTTAATAAAGGGTGAGTGTCTTTTTCATTTTATGCCTCATTTTCAGTATTTTACTGCAGTACAAGTTGTTTTATTACATGTTAAAGTTAACGTAAATTGAAGTCCCATACGTAACATAAAAGATGTATATTTTAAAATTACTGCTAAACTAGAAACGGAAACTGGAAATGGTTACAGAATGTAAGTAATCTTAATATGTGTAAGCATTTCTGAAAACCATTTGAAAAAATTTCAATTTAGTAATTAGTTATAAGGTAATTAAAGTTGTCCCACACGTGACGCCACGCTCAGGACATTTTAAACAAAAGTAGTTCTGAGCAAAAAAACATGAGTATTATTGATTTTTTTAATGTGCTATCTTTTGTTTAGTATGTAGAGGTACTTTAAACCCCCGACACAAGAAAAGGGGGGCTATAAGCTTGACGGTATCGATCTGGGTATCTATGTATTTGTATACTATCGCAGTTTTTAAAAGGAAGTAAATTTTACTGCAAGGAAATCCTTAAAATAAGGCATAAAAGGAAAAAACATTCACTCTTTTTCAAAGTAAAACAGTAGAAATATTCAAATTGAGCTAAAACCACAGTAAACTTACTTTAAAAAGAGCATGTTACTACTCCCCATTATTCAGCTGGTGTCGGCCATCTTTGAAGGCATGTTAACACTCAAAAAACGAAAGTACTGAAAAATTATTCCTAACTACAGTCAAGTCGCGATAACTCGAGGCCATATAACTTGAATATTCTTTCGTCTCGAAGTCCCCCCCCCCCCCATTGGTTCCCAAACCTTTCAGAAGACTAGAAACTTCCTATAGCTCGAACTTCCAATAACTCGAAACTTTAAGCCTGTCCCACAGACTAAAAATGAATAGACCGCGTATCTCCCGATGAAGCAGTGGATGTCAGTAGTGCTAAGAGGAATCACGTGATTTACCACGAAACCCTCTCTTTCTCTCTGACGCTCTGGCGCGTTGCTTTACGTATGTACAAACAATTGATAATTAGTTACACATAGTTCAGTAGAGAATGAATAAAAAAACATCATAGGTAGGGGAGGTGATTTTTTAAAAATGCAATTTTTGAGACATGTCCTTTCATTCTGCTTGAGCGGGATAAGATCGTACAGGTCGTGCGGTATAAGGTACAGATGAATAGTGCAAAAAGGTCAAATTACGAAAAATAGAGTATTTCACTTTTGCTGTAACTTTTTCCAGAAAGAAAGGGCGAATACTTCTAATTGAATAAAATGTTTGAATGGTAATTTAATGGCATTTAAATCAAGGCTTTATATTCCCCACAAACTATGCAAAAACATTAATTTGTTGAAATAGAACTTATCGAAGTCACAGATGTACACTATTGGTGAGGATATGGATTTCTATGCATTCTGTGTGATCAAAGATAGCAAGCGAAAACGCTCAACTAAAATTGTTAATTTTGTTCATAAAATGTTACTCTCCAAAAAGTGATAAAAATCTTTCTAACTCTATTTTTAACAATTAAAGCAAGAGTTTTGAAAATAACTGAGATATTATTACAGACTAAACTTACCTATGGAATGTTATTGGTCCTCCCTTGACCGATTTTTCTTTGCATCCAAATGCACAACATTTAGAAACCATTTTATTTCAAAACAACAGTTCATCTCCATAGAAGTGCATGCTATGATCCTCTGCGGTGGTTGTAGATCACGTGGTTAAAGTCAGGTAGGTTCTGGCGGCGGAAAGGTTACCACACACTCTCTCTATGTATCATTACTCTGTGGCTGGTCCCTTAGGACTTACTAACGACTGTACAAATGATTTTAAGTTTCAAAAATTAAATTAGTACCTAATACCATTTCAGAATAGGATTTCTTTCAGATTGTGAAACATTTAATTTTCCTTGAAATAATCAGATAGAAAGGAGTATCTCGAAAAAAAAGTGCGTAGCAAAAATCCATGGAAAAAAGCTACAAACATTAGAAGCATATCTAGCTTCCATGAAATTTATTGCAAAGGCTAACTTGCAGAACACAACGCCTTTCAGGAGAGACTTCCACATTTTAATCGAACAGTTGCATGAAATTAATTCCAAAGCAAGAACGAAAATGAGTTGTTGTTTACTAGAAAGGGAAGTCGAATCTAGGGGAAATATTTAAAAGGGTAGAAGGTAACACATGTTTTACAAATATAATGGAGCCATTAAAACTTTCAGTTTGTTTTAAATGGCCTACACGACGAAACGAAAATGCTTAGGAAAAGAGATTGTTAAAATTATTTCTTCACCAATTTCTGGTAAAACGAGAGTTTGCTATAAATTTACGGACATTTAAAACTACTTATATTTCTTTTCTACAGAGTACCAGTGAAACACCTGCTGATATTTACTTTGTATTCTTTATTTTGTTGAAATTTGATCTTTCTGTATATTACTTAATGACATTTTGATTTACAAATAATATTTTTTTTCACGTTTTTTTCTTATAAAGGTAGATATTTTTATGGTATTGGACAATAAATTATGCTTTACACATTAATTAATAACTTTTCATTCATTCAATAGGGTGAAAATCGCAAGATATCCCACACGTGACATTTATGTCTCTCACGTGCAGGGTGTCAATGATTTAAATCAATTGATTTAAATCAATGATTTAAATCGCGATTTAAATCAATTGATTTTTTTTAAAAAAATCATTGATTTAAATCACTTTTAATTTTAATCCTTAAAAAATTCTCTTGGACAATCCCAATTTCATTATTTTTACCATTTTCTTTTAGAGCTTTGATTTCCATCTAATAAATGGAAAAGTAATCCATACTCTATCCCCCTCCCACAGATGCTGGAAGGTTGCAGTCCAAATAATATGTATGCACAAATAGTTGCTATTTGTTGTCATAATATGTGAAATAAAGAAAATACATGAAGGTGCAGGGCAGGTGTTGCAAAGAGTGAATTGAAGGAGGAAGTACATGATAGAATGTGTGTGATATACTTTCAGTGAAAAGAAAAAACAAAAACAGCCAAACAGAAGATGAATTTTCTATGCCTTGCATTAGCAACTGGGGGGAGGGGGAGGGCAGTCTTTATTAGTGGCTGAAATGGAATATATTCCAGCTTTACAAAACAAAAGCAAAATAAAGAGGGGGGTGAATGAAGTGAGGATTGGGTTGAGCTTCCTGCCCCATTTGATTTTTATCCTAGCTAGTAGACAGGATTATTTTCAGATTGGCTCCTAACACTTTTTTCTGGGTTTCTTACTGGTGAACCTTTACTTCAAAGGTGTTTTTGTATTTTTAAAAACTTAAAGGTAAGTTGTTGATAAATAAAAATTAATTAATAACTAAAGTTTCTAATTTTTTTTAAAAAATCAAAAAAATCCGATTTAAATAAAAAAAATCCGATTTAAATAAAAAAATCCGATTTTTTTGATTTTTTAAAAAAATCATTGATTTTTTACACCCTGCTCACGTGACAGTTACTAAACTAGCTACAAATGTAGTATATGTTTATTTTTTAAAGCTAACACGGCAAAGCATTATTAGTAGGACACCATACTGTATGTTCAGAAATTTGGAGCTGCCAGAATATAACAGATTCGCAAAAATATTTACTAGCGTTCTGAAGTGTTAAAAACTGATGTCCGAACGCTTGTACCCACACGTGACAGTAATACTTTATGAAAAACAACAATTTAAAAAGATATCAGGAAATTTTTTTTTTTTGCTTCTCAAGTCGCATGCACAATGTACTTTCCCAGGTTTAAAATTTTTAACCTGTAGCCCTAAATTATTCGTATACATACATGAATGTTAGTGAAAATTTCGTCTGATTGTCACCGCACGTGGACCGTGGAATCACCCTTTTAATTAAAAAAATAAATAAATTAATGAAAAAAAATAAGAAAGAGAACGAAGGAAAAAAAACAAGGTTTAATTGACTCGGACTGGTGCAAAGCTTGCACGAGTACAGGAGCGGACGCAATGAGAAATAAGAACCATAAAAATATAAGCTGATCTCTAGATACTTCATTTTGACGAAACACAGTTCTATCTGCTTGATGTCATTGGTTTATTTGGCATCATAATTTTTGTATTCCTTCAAATAATTTTCATGTTCTGAAAAAAAATCGACCTTTGAATTGTCTTAATCTTTACAAATTTTGAATCTTTCATGTGGCAAATATTCCTAAAAATTGTAAAGAAAATCTGAAAAGGAGAAATTTTAGCAAAAAAAAAAAAAAAAAAAAAAAAAAAAAACGAAAAAGTACGAGGGGGAATCACAATATAAACAGGACTTATTTTTTAAATATTTATTTGGATTTTAAACGCACCAAACAATCATAGTTTATTTTTCTACATAATCTCCTGATTTATAAACACATTTTTCCCAGCGTATAGGTAATTTTTTAATTCCTTCCAGGTACAAAGAGTCAGGTCGTGTTTGTAGCCAATTGCGCACATATGCTTCAACCTCATTATCGCTGTGGACTTTGTGGCTTCCTTGAGAGGACCAAAGACATGGGAGTCGCAGGGAGACAGGTCTGGACTATATGGAGGGTGTTCCAGTGTCTCCCAACCCAGTTGCTCCAATTTTTGTACGGTCAGGGCTGCTGTATGGGGGGCGAGCATTGTCATGGAGGAGAATCACTTTTCTCATCGGAAGGTCTCGTCTTTTGCGGCGATATGCAAGTCTGACCTCAGTCAACATTTTGCAGTAGTATGCCGCATTAATTGTTAGACGCCTATCACCTTCAACAAGTTGACGAACACTGTCAATGTTGCCAGCTGTAATGCTGGTGCGGGGTCTGCGATCATGGCTCTCATTTTCAATACGTTCACGGCCCTCCACAAACTGTTTATGCCAAGCAAACACACTAGCTCGCGACAGCGTCTCTTCCCCGAACTGTGCAGTCAATCTTCTCAAGATTTCGGTCGGTTTTACACCTTCTGCAGCTAAAAACTTGACAACAATACGTTGCGCAATAGAGGAAGGTAATTCCTCCAAATTAGAAGTAATTCTAATTTGGCATTTTTCAAGGCTCACATCGATAAAATTATATTACATTCAAAACCAAAATGCTTTAATTTTTTAACAAAAATCGTTTGACAAACAAAAAAAGGTGACTATTTTGTTTTTTTTATTGCTGTTTAATTCAAAAAAATATATAGGGTCAGGTGGGGGTTTTAAAATGAATTATTTTTTAAAAACACCCAAATTTTTTCGATTTAAATTTTAAAATAATTGGTAATTTTTTTTCTTAAGACGCGAAATGAGATTTGAGCAAAAATTTTGTTTGG
>JAXGGA010015705.1:0-28460 GCA_038373865.1 Uloborus plumipes
GTCGAACCTGGTTTTGATCCAGGGAGCTACTAGGTTTGAGTAGGAAGGAGATCAAAATGTCCGTTGGGCTTCTTATTAGGCACTGTTTCTCTTAATAGGCACAGAGGCAGAAGAAAGCTCAAAACACGTACTGTGTGATTGCGATTTTTATTCTTCTCACAGATTTGAACTTCTGGGATACCATTGTTTAGATCCCTATGAATATCCTATCTTACCTGTTAGACATCCTTTACCTGCTAAAGTTTGCTTGAGGTATCGGGGCTCTATTAAGGGCCCCAAAACAGGGATAGTACAATAGACCTGTGGTCGCAGTGCACTCTTTTAAGGGCGCCCCCTCTCACTTCGTTCATTCAGTCATTCAGTTTGGGTTGTAAAATTATACAAAAGTCCAGAAATGTGAATTATTTAAAGTCAGGATTTTGAAACTTTTAAAATGTTGGCAATCATATCAGCTAATTTAAGTGAAAAATATATTAGTTTATTATCCCTTTGCACTCATATTTTTACATCATTCTTACTTTTATGTGACTCTTTTATCAAATTTTTAATTCGATAAGATGGTGTGCATAAAAAAGTTTTACTGATGCCAATTTTTAAAAGTTGGCAAGTAGGGATGCACCGATAAGAAAATGGGTCGATTATCGATTAATCAGCTGATGATAATCGGCCGATTAGTGATCATGAATATTATTTTAATACTGCTAATTTCACCATCACTTTTTTTTCTTTCACAATTTTGATTTTAGGAATAATTACTAGTTTATTTTTGAGTGACTCTTTATTTTCTCTATTTTCCTAATTTTTACAAAATAATTTCAGAATTTCATCAAGTCTCTTTGAGTCAATTTCCATATTATTGCTCATTAACTTACATTATGTTAACTGGACATGAATGTAAAATAATAAAAATTAAAATAGAGAGGATGCTGTTGTAAGTAGGCTACTTTAGGAGCACTTTTAATGTCTTTATTATTATTATTATTGGTCACCATTTAATCCAAAACTTTTTTTCTGTGGGAAAATTATAAAATTATCTGAAAGCACTGTGCTAAAGGAGAAAACAGGAGACATATGAAAAATGTTGCAACATGGTATTTTTATCATGAGTTTGTGAATCTTGAATGAAAAACATTTTCACCGATTAATTGACCCAAATTTGCTGATTGTAAATAATCAGCATAGTGGCCAATTAATCGGTACTACCTATTAATTAGTGCATCCCTATTAGCAAGTATGTACGTTGATTAAAGTCATGCTTTCACTATGAATTTTTTGCAATGTATACTAAAATCAAGCTTATGTTCACAGGCAATAGAACTTCTTACAAACTGTTACGTTTTAGTACAAGGAAACACTGTTTCTGCTTTAGGCCCTTACAAGGGCTTACAACATGTAAGTACATTTTTTTATATATTTTTGCGTTTTAAATTATTATGTTTCTGTCAAATGAAAGCGGGCCTTTTGTAGAATGCTAAGTATAAAAATAAATAACTATACCCTTTTGAGCTATTAAAAAACATTGATTCATTTTAATGAACTTGTATTGAGGTATTTGTCCATTTACGTGTGACATGAATTGTGTTATCTGTAAAAGAACATGAAGACTTTTCCATTCTTAATGCAGACCATTATTTTTATACTTATGATAGTATTTCACTTCTTATCTATGTAACTCTTTGATGCACTCTTTTTTCTATCTGCAGTTTAAAACGAGAAACTTTAGTAGCAATATTTTCGACTGCAGTACTTTTTGCAGCAGTTTCATTTTATTTTCAGACAGTAACTTTTAGATCAAAAAATTTAAAGATCTAAATTGCCTTACTAGTTAATAATTTTGCAATGTTGGTTAAACTTTATGAGAAAATAAACAAATGGTATAGAATGCAGTAGCATAGGTGTCATGAGATCAATAAATTTCAGTAGGCACAAAACAAATGTCTGTCCAGCTGCTTGTTTGTATAACTGTAAATATAATGATTGGTTATTTTTTCACAATATTAGTCAAGAAAACTGATCATATGAAAGAGATGATAAACCTAAAAGCACCTGCTCTTAATGTCTAAAATAAGCATGTTTTGTGAAACAAAAACTATTGATGATTTTGATGACAACTGTATTAGAAGCTTGTTAAGCGAAAAAAATGGCATCAATATTGTTTTATATTGAATGAACTTGACACATTTTAACTACTATTTCATTTTCTCATATATATATTTTTTTCCTCCTCTAGGTACGGAACATTGTTGAAGATACAATGAAAAATGTTCACCCCATCTATAATATTAAGGTGTGCTTTGAAATATGTATAACTTCAAGTTCGCACTTAATCTGTTTTACATTGAAAAAAAAAATGTCCCTCTTTTCTGCAAGATATTCCATCTAAATTACTTTTTAATATTTTTTCAGGCACTCATGATAAAAAGAGAGCTTGCTAAAGATCCGAAATTGAAAAACGAAAATTGGGACCGATTCTTGCCGAAATATGTCAATAAAAATGTTCAAAGAAAGCAACCGAAGAAGAAGAGGCCGAAGAAAGAGTATACACCATTCCCGCCACCTCAGCCTGAGAGCAAAGTTAGTATTAGATATTTCATCAAGAAGTATTTTTGTAGTTTAAAATATCACCAGTTATAGGCTAAAAGCTAGTAACATTTTCGAGAAAGAATTTCAAGACGTCTGGGCTCTTTAATATATTTTTCCTTATTCTCTGCCGAACAATGGATTTTAAATTTTTATTCTATAATAATTAGAAGAGAAGTTAGTCATTTGCATGTAAAAACTTTTTGTTTTTTCTTCGCACTTTTTAAGTTTTTTAACACATCTGTATTTTGTACAATTCTTAGTAGAATTCCAAGTAGAAATCTAAAAATTGTCCGATTTACTTATCTTTTCTTATCATATGTGTCCTTCACATCAAATTTAATTTAATTAAAATGGAGAGGTCAGAAATTTCTTTTTAGTGATTTGATGTGGAGTCGTCCTAAAGGACTTAAAAATCACTATTTTACCGGGGGCAAAGGGTGGATACACAATGTAAATTTGTCAAAAAAACGGCAAACAAAACGCCTACTTCCATGTAAATACATTGATTTCACAAAGTCAACATACATTGATTTCACAAAGTCAACATACATTGATTTCACAAAAAGGGGGCCCCCCCTGGAACCCGAAATGTATTAGGGCCTGAAAAATGTATTAGTGCGAAGTAATACACACACACACATTGGAATCGTTAACAAAAATTATTAGAATTACACAAAAATTTTGTAATGATTTAATCACATCTTTTTATTCTAGATGGATAAACTTCTTGCTTCTGGAGAATATTTCTTGAAAGAGGAAGATCGCAAGAAGAAGAAGCTTACAGAAAAATTGGTACCATTGTTTTTAATACCACTTATCTTCAAATCGAATTTTAAATTATGCATACATTGTTCTATAATAATTCCCCAAGTGACCAATAGACATTTTAAATACATAAAATATTTTTATAAAGGTTTATTTTACTAGTATTAAATATTTTGACGTTGATTCTGGTTGAAACGCTCAAAGTATCGCCAAACATAACATATTCACCATGTGATCTCTATTATTCAAACTAAATTTAACCTTAATATAGGCTATAATATTGAAAAATCTTACGCATATTGAACCTGAAAACCCAAAAAATAAGCAAGTTTCAGGCGAAATTTGTGACTTATCTGAGGGAATTTTTTCACTATTTTTTCAGTAATCAGCACAGAAAATACTGTTGAAACCAATAGTTAATTATGCAACAATTTCGTCATCGCAGACCTGTGTAATTGTATGAAGATTCTTGATCTTCATTGGGAGTTAATAAACTAATTTGGACCAACCTAGCCCAGAGCCTGTTACTGGTTTTATCTTTTATATGCTTATGAACATTGGCTTGTAAATATTTTCAGAATAACATTTTATTCTTGTAGCATTTTCTTTCCCTGCTATTTTATTATATGTGGACATGGATTATAAAATATTTGTTACTGTTTCAGGAGAAGAAAGTGGAAGCTGAAAAAAGGAGACAAGAAAAGAGAAATAAATCTTTCATACCACCTGAAGAAAAACCCTACAGAAAAAAACAAGCATAACTTCCATCAAACAATGCACCTATTTGTACATATTTACTTGTGTAATGATTTTCATTCTTCATTAAAGCACTGTTATTTAATATTAGTTTTATCACTAAAGTGTTCTTACTTACAATTCCAATACACTTCTCCTAACAAAAACAATCAACATTGTGTAATTTTTAGACCTCCTAAGCGAGAAAAGGGTTATCTCATATTAAATTTTTATCTCAAGTTACATTTTGGCCACTACATTTTTTTTTTTTTTAAATTTTGACAATCTGTATTCTGACCAGTTTTTCTTATGCACCATTTCATCAAGTACAAAATTACAAGAAATAAAAATATTTTATTTGATGCATCTGTTGAATATGTACATTATTAATGTAAGTACATGGACTGCATGGCAATGGCTGAAAAAATTTCTAAAATATCATTTGTACAAAAGCAAATGGCAATTTATAAAAAATAAATTTGTTAAAATGATATTCATTATTTAAACATCACCACAAACTTCTATCACATTAAAATTAAAAGATGTCTCAGCAGTATCCAAGTTGATTGAAATTTCATACTCGAGCATTTGACTTGTTTCACTAACATGAACAGGCGGTTGAATGAAGTAAACTCCTTGTTGAAGGTTCATGTACCATTTTATGTAAGAATTCGGCTGTATGTCTTCGATTGGTCCCGTTTTTAGAGTTGAGTTTTTGAAGCAGTAATCTGTCCATAAAACCACTGCATTGCACACCCCTTTACTGGAGAGGAAAAAACAAAAACTTTATCAACAAATACGTGTAAATTATATAAAACAAACAATAATAATCATCCCTTTGAATTTCTAACGCTAGAATCTTTTTAGGCCGACAGAGTGGTGTAGTGGTTAAGACGCTGGCCTCTCAGGCCCAAAAGCACGGGATCAAACTCGGCTCCAGTTGGTGGATTTTCAAGATGCAGAAAATCCATAGCGATTTATATTGTATGATTATGCGGCATGCAAAAGATCCCTCGAGTACTTGTTTGGCTTATAGTATCTCTTGCCAAAATTAAATTCCTAGTGCAGTTTCGCATCGAACAGAGCCCAAGTGCCTCCATCTAGTGGGGAAACTGGGCGTCAAAATTCTGGTGGCAATGGCATTCCGCTGATAGTGGTGCCACATGAAAGAATGGGTGCCGGTTTTTGGGAATGCACTGGGTCTGCAAATGGTCAGTAGCCAAACCCAGCCCCGTTTGAAACAAACACTTCAAATGAGCTTTGTTATGAGAAATTGGCTACAGTAAAATTACTGCTTTTTTTAACGTCCATTACATACTAGATTGCACTCGAGCATAAAGGTCGAGACATGTAGCGAGACTTTTAATTAACCTACAACTTTCAAATGAAATAACAGAAGAACAGTTGCAGATAGCAGATTTTCTTTTTCGTACTGAAAACATCGAAAAGAAAATTAATGCATAAGGTGTTTTGAACCCAGGTTATTGCTTTAAATACTTAGAGTACCATCCAGGTGCATTGGAAAAGGCATTAAATAAGGTTGTCCATCTTATTCACCGAATATGAATGCATGCGATTTCTATCTTTGAGGTAACATCAAAGAAATGCATGCAAGAAGAAAACGACAGACTTCGATAGCCTCAAGAAACCTATTTCTGACCCGTTTGAAAAAAGGGAAATACCTGCTCAAGTAACTGATTACTTTCCGACTAGGTGAGCTTTACTGTTTCTCCTTCTAAGGTTCTCACTTTGAAAACATTGTGCCTTTCCTTTCTGATTCTTTTTCCAGTTATAAAAAAAAAAAAAAAAAAAAACAATTTTTGCGTTATTTTAGCTTGTTATTGAGTTGCAGTTTAATTAGTAACCCAGTAGGCTAGACGGGGACACATTTATGCAGTGCCCTTTTTTTTCGAAACGTGTTATAACTGGTGTGTCACCTGTCGTAACAAACAGAATGATGCTGCTCCCTCGCAAGTACTCTCACAAGTTTTTAGTGTCCCTCGAGCTTTGATATAGCGTTTGGGAAGGATAACCTGTTTTTTGCCAAATTAAGTAAATTTTGAGTTGAACTTATTCAAGCATTGTGAGTAAGAATGCTTAGATAAAAATAAACAAATATATGAATATTAGCAAAACTTTATCCTTGCTTGAGAACAGTATTTGTATGAAGAAAAATGTTATTAAATTTTGTTGCACATTAAAAATAAATTTGAACAAGGCAACGTGGCATGTTTACGTAAGTTTTTACTGTGTAAAAGTGCCCTTGAAGGTTTCTTGCACCGTTCTGTGTCAAACCTTTTTGGTATTTTCTGGCTATTTAGTTTTCCAACTCGTCATTTAAGGTTTCAAAATTCGTTTCTAGTAGCTCGCAATCATAGTTGATTTCATGCATACTCGGCTTTAATTTTATGAACTATTCTGCCTATTATAAAGGTTTCTTATTTTGTAGATGGTAAAACATTATGTTACTTTAATTTTATTAACTGCTTTATAAGACCATAAGGTCTAAAATTTCCTAAATTCAAACAAAATTAGAAATTTCATTGAAAAAAATCTGCGTAATCCTGCCTCAGTCTAATCTATTTTGCTAAGTGATAAAAGCAACTTAAGTTATTTTATTATTAGGGCTATTTTTAAGTCCTGTATACTACTACTGATCCACAAGCCAAATTTTTAAAATGTGTACTAGCTCAATTTTATAAATAAAATCGTTTCTTAAATTAACCTTTTGGTTGGCAGAAGTAGAAAATAAAAAGTTCTAAAATTAGGTACCTCGAAATGGCCTGTTTTCCCGAAATACTTAAATTGTTGTTGTAGCTGTTTCTCTGGAAATCTACTTGTAACAAGTTAAAGGCATCTGTGACCGGCTTGCATGGATATTCCCAGAGAGGATGTGGTTCAACTGCAGTATCTGCGATCGAAATGGCTTTCTAAAAGAAAGAAAAAAGCTAGTAAGTCAAACGCTTCGTTTAGCCCAGTGGTTCCCAAAGTGGTCCACAGGGACACACCAGAGATAGCAAGGGATTCATATAAAGGAAAGAAAAAATTGGGGGTCCACAAGATGCAAATGGCGGTCCTGCTGTTGAATCCCCAAATTAACTCCCTCCTACTTAAAATTGTCTTCTTTTTGCCCTTGTACACCTATGATATATAAAGATATTAGCTTATTAAAGTTTTGTGTCATTATTATTGCTAATCAGGGTTGGGGTTTTGGACGTCCAAAACTGGTTTTGGACAGGACAGGTGGGTTTTACTGTCCAAAACTGTCTAAAACTGTCCAATAGTGTCTTAAACTGTCCAAAAGTGTCTTAAACTGTCTAAAGCATGGCAAAAGGGTTTTAAGCTGACTAATTTCTATTAGCTGTAATATTGATAATGCATACATCTTAGTTTCTTAGTGTTAATTACTTGTAATTATTTAAAATTTGACAATATTTAATTATATTAGTAATTTTAATATACGTTAAAAAAATGAACAATTTACTCATAACTCCACTGCATAAAAATTTCATAAAATAGGAATTGGTAGTACTGTCAAAAAAACTCTTGAAGCAGATAATTTCATCTCTATTTGTAACTCAAAACTTCGAAAACTCCTTGGCATAATTCACTCAAAACTCCGAAATGGTTTAGGGGTAAATACGGCAGCTAAACTGGTCATGTGCTATCGGATGTTAAGAGGACCAATTGAACTAGATTACTAATGTGACTACATATGTATATATATATATATATTTTTTTTTTTTTTTTGAATTGTACTACTTTTAAATTTATTCCTAATATTTTATGGAATAATTAAACATTCAGTAAATGTCGCTGTAACAATCTCAAATGTTGTGTATCTTTTTAATTAGTGGCAAAACTGATTTTTTGCATTTAAGTCGATTATTGTACCTTTTGAACACCCTCATTTGCATCTATATTTAAAAGAAGTTTAGCTGGTATTAAAAATAAAATAATATAAACTTATGAGAACTAATTCATTTTTAATGAAGAATAGTAACTTCTAAGTAGCTGGATTAGTACCAGCTGAAAATCTTATCTATGTTTTTATGTACATATTTAAATGTTTACATTAAATAAATTAAGTCTTAACTTCAAGTATAATTTTGAGCTTTTGATATTTGTTCAAAATATAAAATTGTACTAAAAATGTAGTTTTGGACAGTTTAGGACAGTTTTGGACACATGGGTTTTGGACAGGACGGTTTAAACCATGGTTTAAACCGTGGTTTTTACCGTTCTGTCCAAAACCTTGCCAACCCTGTTGCTAATGTTACGTTTTCCTTAAATTATGATTTTAATTTTTTACTCTGCATCAAAACTGTCAAACTGAAACCTTTAGAAAGTTGTCAGGAATTATAAGAGTTTTCTATTGTTTAAAAAAATAATATCAAAATAGTACCCATACTGTTGGGTATGTTTTCATATATTTTGTTTTCATCTGGTTATTTTAGAACATCAACAACGGCACCATCATTGCCCTTACGGGAATTCTGAATAGGTAGGGCCTGATTACCAAATAGGCCAACTAGGCCGCGACCTAAGGCCCCCAAATAGCTAAAATTTCTGTAGTCAATGCTTAAATCTGTTTTGTCCTATACCTAAAATTGTAAAGCCTCAGTACTGGGGGCCACAAAAAAGTATTTGGCCTAGGGCCCCGCGATATCTTAATCGGGCCCTGTGAATAGGCCCATACATATAGATTTTTGAAACAATTTAAAAATAGCAAAATCATAATGGACCCCCCTCCCCCAAACAAATGTAGGCTGACAACGGCAATGGTTGGAAGTCTCCAATCTTTTTCCTGCTTTATCTCAGTGACTATGACCTTTCTTGTCTAAACGATATCACAATTAATTACTATGAAATAATGCTTGCACGTTTTCATGGTAACTTGAGTTTAAGTGAAAAATCACCTTTAATCGTTCTTCTCGGTGGCCCTTCAATTGCATCTCAACAAAAGTAATGAATTCACATGCGAAAAAAAAGACATCACAATAAAATTTTTCTAGCTAAACCTCTGAAAACATAATGCTGTACCTGTATCATTTCATCAAACTTTGAAAGGTTAAAACCCTCAGCGTTCTTGACTGGTGCCCGTATCCTCCACAAGTCATCGAATTCGACAGCAACGGCGTTAATTTTCCCGACTTCAGGCACAACCAAAGCATCTTTGTCCAAAAGTGGATTCAGAACTTTCCTTAAATGCCAGAAGGTCAGAAGCTCCCAGGGTCGCATGCAATGTGAAAAATAAGGTTCTGCAACAACAACATTTACCTAAAAAATTTATCAGATAAAGTTCAAGAAGTAAGTAAGTGATTTTTCGAAGAAACTCGATGCATTGAAACAGGTAAACACAGGTTGTAATCAGAGGAGAGAAAAATACATTCAAACCAATTTTTGTGCAAGGGATACGGACATAGGGACAGATAAAAGGGATGTAGTGATGGGGGCGATTGCCACTTTGAGGGACTTTTCAACAATAATTACTCGATGTTGAAGTTCAAAAATGTAATTTTAGTTGAGTTTTAATGATGTTAGAGTAAGTTTTGGAGCTCTCCACCAGAAAAGTTTCAAAATTAAAAAATGAAATCTTTGTGATTAATATTTGCTAACCAGTATACATAGCAAAAAGTAAGTAATAAAAATCAATCACCCCACCCTTGAAGTTTCTAAATCTGTCCTCAGATAGGGACTGCATAAATAAAACCGCATTTAAAAAAAATGCCCATAAACTTCACGAGTAGCAATAAAAAATAAATTTGCAGCACACGTAGTTTTTTTTATGCAGTGAATAGAGACTGCACAAAAAAAGTCACGCAGAAAATAACTCAAAACCTTACGAAATGAGTAGGAATTGCTATTTTAAACAATTCGAAACAATAGCTGCTTGAAATCTTGCCAAACCTTTTATAAACTTATTTATAAAATGAACATGCAAATAATTTTAATAGGTTTATTTACATATGAGTGGCAGCACTAGCGGAAAAGCCACTCACTTTTAGCTGAAAAGCTAAGGTTTTGGAATCTGGGAACACTGCTCTCTTGGTAAATGTTGCTTACCTCCCCCGCTAGTAGTGGCTTGTGTAACAGACCAAGAGTTGCCTAATGCAACTCACATTGTACATATGTAAATAGAAATAAATTCCAAAGTTTACTGTTCTCATTGCTGCACTATCTTGTACAGTCTGTACAGCAACGTCTAGCCAAATATGTTCTTCTTTTACAGATACAAAACCTTTTACAATTGTACAGTCATTCAACAAATACTATTGGTTCCAAGAAATATTATTCGATTCAGCGGGGATATTTAACATTGCATTTATTGCATGGGAAGTATTCGGTTCCGAGATATTTCATTCGTATAAGCGGGGAATTCGTTTATCCGTTACCCGATTAAGCAGGGACGACAGTATAACCATTATCTTTTGTAGTCTGACTACACTCAACTTTTCATGCGTTAAACTGGTTCAAAATCACTTTCTTCACATGAAAAATTTTCATATACTGCCCAAAAAAAAATTGCAAAAATAAAAATCACACCCGCAAAAAAAAGCCTGCGCAAAAACAGGTTCGAGTGTATCGCCTAAAGCATTTCACCATACCTTTTCCATTCCTAAATCTTCTAAAGTGAGATCAACAGGTTCTTTTTTGATAATGTGTATCACATCTTTGTCGTCATTGGCCTCTTTGTAGGATTCAATCATATTCTGATGAAAACTACTGGACTCCACTGTGAATACCTGGAAATTCATTTAAATTTCAACTAATCGAAGGAAGAAAAAATATTTCATGCACTTTTTTTTCAAAAAAAGATTTTTACCTTCTTAGCCCCCAGTTTTGCTAGTATAAGAGGCAAAAGAGAACCATCACTAACACAAAGGCAAATTTTATCAATGACAACCTGGAAGAAAAGAAATAGAAATAAAAAACAAAAGTCAACAAATTTGTCATTAATACAATTTTTCTTAAGAAAACATAAAACCGATGATTGACAAATTTGTATTCAATTTCTCAATCCAGTCTCAAATGTATCATTGATTTAACACACACCATCTATTTTTTTTCTAAAATTCCAATGGCCAATGTTATATCAGTATTTCTATGTAACAAAAGTTCATAGATTAAATTTCTAAAAGTTCTTTTCTTTTTTTGCTGAATTATATGAACATGAGTCGAAGTTATATACAAAGATTAATTGAGAAATTATATTCTTAGATGAAAACAAGTTTACTAGTATAAATTTCAGTTTAATTAAGCATACACAAATACTAAACATTTCTACTTTTTAAATATTTGTTATGAGCTCATTTTAACTCATTTGGCCCCCCAAGAGCAATCATTTTCAAGATAATTAGTATCTCAGCCACATGCCCAGGGTCAAAATTCAACTCTACGCTGCCCGTAGGCAGACCTGGAAACTGGTGACTATCTTCTCCACACAAAAGAAAAAAACCTTCTTTGACTTGAGTCCATCAAAAAGTCTCTATAAGGAGTGCTTCAAAAATTATAATTGAAAAAATGTGAGCTTTTTACATTATTAATCTATTCTTATTTTTGATAGCAGGAGTAGTTTACTGTCTGATCTTCTTAGGTAAAACCTTCCGTGCATTTATGCATGCGTCAGGTCTTCTCTGATCTTACCAAAATAGGGGTGTCAGCTAGGACAACAATAAGGGGAAGAAAAACAAAAAGCATATTCAGGTGCATGAAACAACGTGGAATGATGCTAATTTCAAATACAAAGTTTAGTTGAAAATGTCAAAAGGATTTAGCAAAACTGCAAGTTTTAAATTGAAAACTTCGGAAAATTATCAACCACAACCCATCTACCTTTTTTAAAGTGGAACTGTTCGCGAGTGCTAGGCGCGGTTTTCATGGACTGACAGTAGGTTTGGTTATGAAGTGGTTGACTTTTAATAACTTAAAAATATCTCACTCCATTAGGTGGATGAAAGTTAACATTATCTAATGGGGAAAAAAGATCTTGCAGATAGAAATTTTAAAAAATTATACTGTTTCCAAACATAATACAGACAATTTGTAAGAAGTCAAATCTGCTGCGCCGCACTACGTAGCTGCCTACTTTCAATAATTAGTAATCTAGCCCTGCCCATGCCCCAGTTTCAAATTTTATGACATCTCACTTATTTATTCATATAAATGCATACATAACATTTATTTGTGAGAAATAATAGTTTTTGCTGGAACTTTAAATTACTTTCTGAAATTAAACAAAAGACGAAACAAATTATTTATAATTTAGCATAAGTATCAAGGGAGGCAAAACTTTATCCCCCCCCCCCCTCCAGGAGGCAAAAGTTTATCAGCTCACACTCGCTACAAATGATTTTTACCACATGAAATATGCAATACTGGTATTGCAAGTATGAAACAAACACTAAAGCTTTACATTTAACAGAAGTACCTGGGCAATTAAGCTCCGCTCGGTTAAGAAAAAGAGGTTTGTAAAATTGTGTTTTTTTCTAAAGTTCAAAGTACTTATTTAAATAAACTTGAAAAGCATTTTTAAGCCCTTCATTGCAATTACACATTAAAAACAGCAGTAATTAATTTTAAAAAACACAACCTTTTTAGACAAGACATTGTCATCAAAACCTTACTTAAACAATGTGCACTGTAAAATCACACCACAATAACTTCATTTTGATTGATCTCTAACATTTCAAAAACAATAACAATTCTAACGTGTTGCTAAAACTTGTTTGCTAAATACAATAAAAATTTAAATTTATGCTGATGTGATTAAATATGAAACCCATTGTTATAATAAAACGTGGTTGCTATGAAACAGTAACAATGATAGTAATCATAAAGAAAATGGTGAAAGAAAGCTCCTCAAACTTATAATAAAGTCACAAAAAGCAGGTTTTTTTGTGAAAACTTGCGTTTTTATAGAATAAACGCTGATGTAGATGAGCTCAAAAACCAAAACTTTATCTAAACACAAAATTTTATCAAAATTGTTAGAGCCGTTTTCGAGATCCGAAATATATATATATTTATACAAGAATTGCTCGTTTAAAGATATAAGATATAGCATACAACAAGGAGTAAGAAATTTTTCTGCAATGATCCACTTCCATAAATAGTGTTAAATGAAAATGAATTCATAACAATTACTTAATAAAAGATGCTTCAAATTTCATTAAGACTAGGTTTTACTTTTGGAAAAATTTAAGCATAGCTTACCAACCTCTTTCAACATTTGCACATAAATAGAATTTCTTTCGTTATCATTTTTCATGGCAATTCTACTGTGAGAGTCACTGACGTGAACTAAGCATTTACATGTTGGGCTTTCCATCAGCTTCTTATTGTTAGCTCTGAAAAATACAACAGAAATGTTCAAATTGTTCAATCGTCAGAAAATTTCAAAACATTTTATATTCCATCCTCAATTATTTTTGTCACTGAAAAGTTAGTACCTATAGTGTCTTCTAACAAAACTGCTTAGTTATAATAAATATATATAAAAATTGTAAACAAATTAAATGTCAATGAATTACACCAGAAAGACTGATTTTCAAAAATCAATGACAAAATCCATCTGCACATTACTTTTGATGGCTTATTATTAACTAGTATGAAATATAGTTACTCTAAAACTGACGGAAATGATTTACATTTAACAAGACTTTAAACAATAAAGTCTAAACTAAACAAAGAACAATCTTTTAAGTGCTAAATCAATCATACTTTTATTACTGAAAACGCTCATCCTACATTACAAAAAACACCTTCTTTTCAAAGTCAATTAAAAAATTTTTGCCTTTTTCTCATAAAATAGCTTTACAAAAAGTATAAGTCCATGCTATTTTGTGAGTAGTTACTTTTATAACATAATAAAACATAAAACACAGAAAAACGAGAGAAACAAATTTATATATTGATTTTAAAAATACTGAATGAATTACAGCTATTGATTTATCATTGTAAAAAAAGTAAAATAATTATATAAGCAATAGGTACTTAGGAATAGCAAACCATAGGCTGTATTCATCATGGTAGGCTGTGAATGTGATCTTGTCGCCTTTCGACACAGCAACAGTTTCAGGAAGGTAATAAATTGCTTGCATCCAATGATCCCTCCACTGAAAAAATTTGAACAAAACACTCTTTTGTGAGAATATAATATAATAAATGATGCTTTAAAAAAAGTAAGCCATCAAATTGTATAACAGCGGCTACAATTCATATCAGTGGTCGGCAACCTAAATTGACTGAAGATATCGTCGCCAACATGCTAAACTTAGCCCATTAATGCCTAGCATCCTTTTAAAAGGACGGTCCAAAAAAGGGTCTGAATTTCCCGAAAATGAACATTTCGACCAAATAATAGTGTTCAATTAGTACCTTGGTATTCTTTCAACTCGTTATTTACAGATTGCAGCACATAACCATTGTAAAGTGTGTTCTGTAGCAGTTTCAATATGATCTTTATCAAAAATGACATCGTTCACAATCTCCAGAAAAAAAAGCTAAGTTTTCAAAGTTATTCCCAGCTTCCCAGTTTGTTAATTGCTGATTTTATTTTTTCTCATAAAATGTCTTTTTAAATGGTATATTGTAGGTAGAAAAAAATTTTAGTAAAACAAGCATGTACCCTCTGGGGTCTATCGTAACTTTTAAGGGACGATTTTTCTTTCCTTAATAAAACAATTATTTTTTACATAATATTTTTTTTATTATTTTTCCTGTCCATTAAACACCGTTTGTAACCAGTATACAAAATATCCTTGGAAAAAAAAAGTCAGGCATTAATGGGTTAAGAATGAAACTACTGGAGAAGAGTCCCTCAAGAGAGGGGCGACCGCCCCCATCGCCCCTCCCTTGTATCCGCGCTTGGCCATCAAATTTTTATACAGCGGCTACCACTTATATCAGTGGTCGGCAACCTAAATTGACTGAAGATATCGTCGCCAACATGCTAAACTTACGAATGTGAAAATTGGCACTTCTCAGGAGGGCCAAAACACTGCATTTAATTTTTTCCCACGTGACGTGTTTGGTTATTTTCAATTTTTAAACTTTTATAGATATCATTAAGTGTAAAACTATTGTTTGGAGGTATCATTTTAATTTTAATTATTTGTAAAATTCGAACTTGAAAAATGCGATTTTTCACAATCGTTATTTTAGCATGGTGCCGACGATATACTTTCCAATTTTAGTGTTAACACAAGATCAACTTGCCAGTGGGAGTGCAGGGGGGAGGGGTGATGACTATAGACTTAATATACACAGTATAAACTTAAACAGATGTGTGCAAACACGGTTAAGTTGAGACAATGCAGACTGCAAATTGTTGCTTAGCTGTTATTTAAAAAAAAGTTGATGCTAATTAAATACATAGTTTCTTCAAATTGATAAAATAATTTCATGTTAACCCACATCAAAATATTTTAAGATGCAAGAATATCAATTGTTTTAATATTGATACAATAGCAACTAAAAAAGCTCAAGCGACTATAAAAAGTTAGAAACTTTCAAAATACCTTTTGATTTAGACGTTAATTCTGATTTTGTTGAAGAAATGAATGTTAAAAAGAGAAAAAGCAAGGTTCAAAATATTACTGCGATCGACCTTAAATGGGCTCGAGAGCAATCGGTCGATCGCGAGCAACGGGTTGCCTAAAAATATCGCTGGTTTATATAAATCGCGTTTGCTCAAAGCAGTAAGAACCACCCATTAAAGATGCAATGCCATTTTATCAGCATAGTGGCCAGGCGCGGATTCAGAGGGGGGGTCATGGGGGTCATGACCCCCCCTTAACCGACAAAATATAGCAAAAAATTGCATTTTTTGTACTTATATTACGAAAAAATTGTCAAAACCCCCCATTTTTGCCCAAAAATTGCACTTTGACCCCCCCCCCTTTCCGAAAATGACCCCCTCCTTAGCCAGAAGCTGGATCCGCCCTTGATAGTGGCACAGTTTGACCAAAAAGTGAGATTAGGGGGATCTGTGAAAGAAGAAAACATACAAGACTCCAAACTACCTGTGCTGCTTTGGGATCAGGCTGCATCCAGTCAGGTCCATTGCACAGAATGACTTCCCCATCCATGTCCATCTTCAAGTCCCACCACATGAAGACAACGTCACAGTTCCCCTCCCGGAGAGTGGACACTTGTTTTATGAACGTCTCATTCATCTCTATGGATTTCTTGCCAGTAAAATCGAACCTGAGTGCGGGGGAGAACAAATGAAAGGCGGAAAATAATTGTTTTTATCGTTATTGAACAGTTGATATACAAGCGTGAGTATGAAAAAACAGAAAGTGAGATTGAGGATTCAAGCACAGCAAAAAATACTTTAAAGTACGATTTTTTTCAACAAACATAAATACATCAGACATAGGATGCTAGAAATACATATAAAATAACAACTACACATATAACAATTTACATTTACAGTATAACGTCAAAAATCCCAACCAACTCTAACCATCCGTAGTTTGGTTTTCAAATCGTTTGAAAATAAATAAGAAAATACTATTTAGGAAAATATTATGTCAGTTAATCAAATAAAGGGGTTATACAGTACATATGCAGATGCGCATGTCATAAAATACATTGTAAAGAACCTTCCATTATGGGATTACGTTGTTCAACAAAAATTCTTACTAAACACACAGGAAAAATGAAAAATATTCAGAGTACTGTATGCACTCTATGAGAAAATACTACAACAACAGTTAAACAAAAAACATTGAATGAACATTTAAAAAAACACACTAAGTTCACATCAAGAAACTTGAACTAACTTCAGTTCAGAAAAACTGATTTAAACTAATTTTTTTAAAAAATAAATTTTATGATGGAGAGATTTGAAATTATTTTCCTACCAGCCAAATCTTTAATTTTTTCTCTCTGAACATTGGTCAAGGTCCCTCTGCCTACCACCCTACATGGTTTAACCAGTTGGATAAGCCCCAGAGGAGCAATCTGATTTTTTCATTCAGACCACAAACTGAACAATACCCGGCCCATACATACTCATTTGGAATGGAAACCTGGTGGACTTTGACCACAAACATATTTAACGTGCCCCAGTCACCATTAATAAACACAGTGAATTTTCAACCAATTGGGATCGAACCTAGGAACCTCGGGTAACAAGTCTGACGCCTCAACGATTAAAATCTTTCATTAGCCTTAGGGCAATTCCAAAAAAGCATCAATTGCTGCACAAAATAGCCTGCAGATGCTCCAAATGTGTTAGGTTCTTTTTTCGCTGCCTGAATTTTCGACAAACACGAAATCTATTTCTATAAAATATAGTTACATTTTTAAGATTTCCAGAAACAGTATTAGTATGACGGTATTTCAGCGCTGTAACGGACGTATCTTACGGGGTACTTCCGTTAAGGAAACTTCTATGTCAATATTTTCTCTGGAAGTCTTCAAAATGTAACTGCATTATATGGTAGTAAAGCAGGGCTGATTGTAGGTTCATGAAAAAATACCTGAAAGTTTTAAAAAGAAAACGTGTGTGTTTGGGCGGTGCTTTTTTTTTTAAACCAAAGACCCTATTAATTAAGCACACCTAATTTTATAATTATACATATTTAAAAAGAATTGAAATAAACTTTCTTCATATTTACTGTTAAATGCTCTACGATAAACATATTATTTTTACTATCCACATAATTGAAGCAAAAAAAATTAAATCAGAGTATCAAATTTTAACTTTTTGACATTTTGCTTTTCATAAAAGACACAGAATTTTGTTCGAAATTTTTAAATTCATGACTTTTTACTATAAATAAAAAGATATATAATGTCTCCTAACTAAGGGTAATAAGCATCCAAAATGAGAAAAATTTGATTCTTATATCGGATGCAAATCGATTTTTTTTTTTTAAATGAAGGCATAAAAATAAAAAAGGATGCAAATAAAATAATTTATTAAAGTTTAAAAAAAAATTAGAATGGCTTCTTAACGTTTCTATTTGATGAATAT
The DNA here is from genome assembly GCA_038373865.1 of Uloborus plumipes. Classification (NCBI taxonomy): domain Eukaryota; kingdom Metazoa; phylum Arthropoda; class Arachnida; order Araneae; family Uloboridae; genus Uloborus; species Uloborus plumipes. The sequence continues at coordinate 18,074 of JAXGGA010015705.1, forward strand.
TATTAGTAATTGTCGGTATAATCACCGAAAATTTGAAAATTAAATAAATACCGAAGGTGGGAAAATAAAAGCATAATTAAAAATATTTTATTTCCGGTATTTTCGAACATGAAAATACTAGAACTGATCATGAAAATACCGGAGCACAATCACTTCTGTAGTAAAGATCATGTTCTTCAATCAGTCTTCAATCAGAAAGTTAATATATTTCCCGTCTTTGTAAGCTGTTTTGAAACTTACAAAGACAAAAACTGATAGGTCTGTTACTGTAGAATTGCCCCTTAGTACTAAAAGTCAAGCCTGATTACTTTCTGCCTGTGTCTTAAACCAAGCCATTACTATCTCTATAGTCAAGCATATACACAGTTTCATTTCTTTTAATCAATGTATATTAGTTATTTATTTCACGAAATGTATATGCTCCATACCAGGGTTTATAAAACTTTGTGGGAGTGTGTGATGAAATTAGTTGACATTTATTAAAATAAACTATAAGGACGATACATTTAAAAACACACAGATTAAAACATTCTAAAATATCACAGTTACATCAGACTCTAACTCATCAACCACGCATAGGAAGAACCATGCCGCCGAAGTGATGCCAAAAATCATTTTAAGCCACATTAAAAACAGGTGTTGCCAACCAAAACATTAAAAATTATCTTTCAACGCACAGTGTGGGTAGATTTTCAGCCTTTTACTGTGTATGGAAAATAAACAAATGATTGAGATAACTAAGCATTCATGTAAAGTAATATCGGTAGCTCACAGCCAGACTACCACCTTCGTTACTTTTCAGGAGAGCACAAAAACTTGTTTGATGCATACAAAGTATGGGATTCGTGATTTTCATGCTACCAAATAATTATGAAGGTATTTCTTGCATAGAATAACGTTTTCATGGGTCGATGCAGAATAAGATTCTGCATACAATGCAGCAATGAAGAGAAAATTGACATTTTTGGAATTACATTTGTCCGGCTCTGAGGTACAAATATTTCAATAACCAAATGTGATTAGCAAATCCTTAATAAAAATGACATACGTAAAAACACAAACTGGCTCCGTCAAAGTATGAAATTTGTCTTTTGGAATTTGAGACATCTGCACGTCATGAACGGAAGCAGATCCTGGACAGGATACCACACTTTTTGGAGGGTATATACACATGTCAGAGTCTATTGTTATTGGGAAAAGCTTGTTCCAACTTGTGATTAATGGTGAATCAATGACTTGAACAAAAACGGAGGCTTCAGATGGGATGACAATGCAATCAGGCTATTAAAAGAGAGAGAGAAAAATAATGAAGATTTTTAGAACATTTGTTTTGTTGATTCACAGAAAATTAATTCACTTTGTCTGTCATTATTGTTCACATAATTATAGTTTGTGTAATGAGAGCTGGAGTATCAAAGCCAAATTAATTTTCCACTCTCCACCCTTTTCCCCTTATGGTTGTCATAGTTACGGTGCTGTGGACTTTTTCCCCACTTAGCTTTTGAAACAATGGTTAAATGCGAACGCATAGGCAGATTTAGGCTGTGAATTTTAAAGGTGCAACAGACCGAGGTCCCCCCCCCTGAATTCCCGGGACGATCAAAACAAAAAGTTTAGTTATCAAATCAAGCTTTTTTTGCACCACGGGGGAGGGGGGGGGCTTTAAGTTAGTAATTTTCAAGAGGGGGCCCGTGGAAGTCTGGACTTTGAGAACCTCTGAGCTACATAGAGGGGTGATTGTGAGTTCATGAAAAAATACCTGAAAGTTTTAAAGAGAAAATCTGCGTGTGTATTTTGGGTTGTAACTTTTTTCTAAACCAAGGGCCCTGTTACTTAAGCACACCTAATTTTATAAGTATGCCATTCATAAACAAACAAGACATTTCATATATTCGAAAAGTTTCAAATAGTTTTTAGTCAAAATATTGTGCATGCATGTAATTAAATTATACACGAGTAATAAAGTCACTTTTTAGCTGGTGTTGCACAAATTATCTCCAAAAAATATTTTAAAGATAAAGTAAAGGTCTAACAGAATTACTGTTGATTGTGCGAAAATATTAATATAACATAGTTAATGAAAGTTGCATTTGTTACTGAAAATTTGGAAAAGAATTTATCTAGATGTAGTACCTATAAATCTCCTAATCAATACAATATGACCAGAGTCAAAGATTTCATACTTTTTAATACTGAAGTGAAATACTATTTAAAGATGTTATGTATGGGTTAAAAAACTTAAATTGTTGTAACAAAAATAAAATTCAGCCAGAGATTAAGCATTTAAGTTCTTGACATTTTACTTACAGAGCATGGAATTTGGTTTAAAACTCTTGTTTTAATGATTTAATTAAAATAAAAAATAAATGTAATTTGCTTGCCTTTCAGCAAGGAATAGTAAGCATCGAAAATGCGAAATGATGACTACATTAAATAATTATCGGAAAAATCACCGAAAATTCGAGAAAAGGAAAAAAATCTAGATTAAAAATATCTAATTTCTGGTATTTTCGAGCATGCAAATACCAAAATCGATCATAAAAATACCGGAAATACGATAAAATACCGGAACACAATCACCCCTGACATTGGTTTTTAGTTGGTATTGTTTTTAAAAAAATTTTAAAGAAACATTTGATACACTTTCATCGTGAAATACATCCATTAAATTTCATACCTCTAACAAATTGTTTAAAGCATGATGAAAAGTTTTTAAGGCTCCCTCTCCAATAAGCTCTGTATCGAACACTTCAGCAACTAAAATATTTGCCTTTTCTTTCAAATCTCCATCTACAAAGAGTAAAATAAAATCAATACATAAATCACATAAAAATTTGACTATGATTTTGAAAAACAAATATTACTTTTTATTGATTGATTTATTTATTATATTTGTTTGTTAATTTATTTTTTTATTTGTTATAATCTGTCTGGTTTATGTACATAAATAGCAAGTACGCAATATCTTAAACAAGTGAAAGGCATTCTGTTTTTTCAAGTACTTACTGTAATGAAAATATCAAAATGGACTGGGCTGGCCCCAAGCCAGTTTGGTTTCCAGATCCCTTTTCTTATGCATAACTTATAAAACTTTTACTACTTTGATTCTGAGCCAGACTCCTAGTTTTGGACTAAGTGACCTAGCCTTTTGTAGGGCCTGATGTCAAAAATAGATCAAAGCTTTCCAATTTTTAGCCACCCTAAGGGTCATTCCATGTGAAATCAACACACTGATTCAGACTTGATGTCTCAGATTTTCATGATTTTTGGTATGCAGCATTATATCATAGACATATGAAAAAATACCAAATTTCAGTTACATAGCCCAATTATTTTTGAAGTTATAAATTTTTTAAATTTTAAATTTCTTTGAAAAAACACCATACTTTAACACATTAAAATGCCTATAGGCTCGCAACCAGTGGTGATATTAACCTGGGACTGGTCTCATTTTAAAGCTGTTGAATAGGGCTTTATTATGATATGCTACAACATAGGGGTTAAATTTTTAAAAAAATTTAAATTTTAAAATTAAATTTTAAATTTTTCAAAAAGTGGCAATTTTAAAAATTCCAAAAAATTACCAAAAATTGTTTGTGATGTCTTAATACATATTGCAAAATTCTATGATGGGATCTCAATGGGATCAGGAGATACAGGGCTTCAGAAATACACGTTTTGTGAAAAATACCAGAATTAGTATCAACAGAGGAAATTTTGTACAGTTTATTGAATGAAACAAACAACACATATCAATAAAACAAGCAGTGGCTATTACTTTTAATTTTTTAAATAGAGGAATATCACATAGACACTTACCATTCTCAGCCTTATTTTATGAGTTAATTATTAACAAATTAATTTATGAAGACTTCAATTGTTGGAAGATACCCACACATTTGTTTAGTTCACTGTCTGGTAAACTGTATGTTCGGCCAGTCTGAGTGGTGGGGTTCACTTTGCACATTACATCTGAAAATGGGATCCACAGTGTGTCAGGTGGTGTGGGATATATAAATGAGGATGACGGACCTGAAGGATGGAGGAATGTAACTTGCACTTGACTGCTGTCTTCATCTTTATCCAGAACATAACTCAACCACCAAGTCTCATTATAGATAGATGTTATATACCCACTAATGTCTGAAAATGATGTCTGCTGAACGTCCTTCAAAACAGGAAATATGCTTGAAACATCTGCAGAAGAAAATAACTTTGCATTTACTTTGGTTCCACATCTGAGAGGTATAAAGGCATGAAATTTTTGGGTTCCTGATATAGTTAGAGCTGTATCGTACCGGTTAGCCAGTTGTTCTTCAGTTTTAATGTATTCTTCAATGGTCACAAATACAAAGTCGATGTTAGCTATGTTCTTATGTGACCATTCAAATAATTGCCTTGCATTCGTGATTTGATCCTGATACGGTCTTTGTAGGCTTGCTCTGGCGGCTAGTCTTTTTACTGTGGCCCCGAGCCCATCGCATGGACCTTTGCCATGTGCTGTAGCTGAAAAGTGCCATTCAGCCTCAGCTCCAAAATCTTGCTTGTAATTACACAAGTTAATAAAATTTTTTTTATTTTTGTATTGGGCTGCAGAGCCATCAGAGAAATAAAAGAATTTTTTGACAGGTCTTTGAAATTTGCACTTCAAGTATTCCATCAATTTTTTCTGGAACAGGTAGACAGCTGTAGTGTTGTGGTTGAGGCAGTCTGATATTATTACGAAATTTAAATGCTCAACTTCCTTCTCTTTAAAATATACTACAAAAGGGTGAATGGTTGCCTGAGTATTCGACCAATGATATGATTGTGCCTCGTCTTGTATAATAATAGAATAATTCTCAGAAAAGTCACAAATAACAGCTACTTCACATTCCAGAAGATTTTCCTTTGTGTGTCTCAAAAATGCACTTTGTTCTTTTGCTATAAAGTGATGACGAAGTAAGATAGGAAGTTTATTACAAAATACATCAATAAATTCACTAACCGGTTTTTGGATAATTTCTAAGTTACATCGATCCACAGAGATCCACTGTCTGTATGTGATAGTCTCAATTGCATTGTCTTCATATGCTTTTTCCAAAAGTTCTCTAATCCCTCTGGTACCCGGACATGACACACAAGTTGAAAAGAAGCAGTCAGTTGATGGTTGGGGGCTGCAAACCATCATTTGCAGGCAGTCCTTGTATGTTTTTATTTTTCCATCTGTCATTGAGCTCATTCTTCCATTTTCAAACATAAGCTTCACATTCTGATGAGTAGTGCACACACAGACTGAGTGTGTTCCACTCTGGCCTGCTAGCACACAATTTTTGGGTTTCAGCTCTGCAAATTTAGAAAATCCTACTTTTACAGCTGGGAATTTTTCTTTGAAAACTTCATAGGCTTCTTTTAAATTATTAAGCATCAACCTTTTTGCAACATGTTCTTTAATACCTGTGCTGTGGTCTTTCACTGATATAAAGTCCTTAATCCCCGGCATTGCTCGGCTTATTTCGTCACTTGTATAAAATCCTTTCACAATATCAACGGTATGCTTTGATAAACTTTTTCCTGGTTTCATATCAGGACCAGACAAGGCGCCCTTTTCTTTCAACAATGTCTTGGCTTGTCGAACTAAATAGTTAGGGGCTGAAAATTCCCGCATTACTTTCCTCACACTCCAGCTGTCAGGCATAAGAGTCAGCAGTTGAAGCTTCTTCTTCCTACTAGTGAAGCTGTTGTACAGTTTTTTCACATGTGTAAAGAACTCGTCTTGTGAATCATCATTCTCTTCATCGCTCGATGCATTCACTAGCAGTTTTCTCTTGACAGCCACATTGATTCGGTTGGCCTTTTCAGTAGAGTAAATTTTTGATTGCATCCTCTTTTTGTCTACAGGCGACTCTCCCATCTCTAAAAGAGAGCTGTTAAGGGAACTCAGAGCTTCAGATTCATTTGAAAATGGTATATCTATAGGTGATTCTTCAATTTCAGTATCAGACTGACTTTCTTCAGGTACCTTGCTAGTTCCAGGGGAAGTTTCCCCATCTTTTTCATTTTTCAACTTTGTCAGCTGCTTCCTACAACTATCACAGACCACGGATAACTCGGATGTTCCTGGAATCAAGTCACACATCCATGAAGTAACACGTCTCAGTCTTTTCTTGCAGGGAGTGATTTGGCTTATTAAAAGGGTTAAAGCAATCCATTTTTACTATCTTGTTAGTGGTATCCATCATGAAAGTGATAAATAGGGAGAAATCAGCAAGGAAACGTGCAGGGGCCAAGAAATAAGTTATCTTCTTGATACAACATCACATGAAACATCAAATGAACTTCCTACAAGCAACTGTGATGCTAAACTAGCTGTAAATGAGTGATCTTGTCTGCTTGACCAATCAGCTTATACTTGTGAAAAGGGGAATCCCCCCACGGAGGGAAATCTCCCTTTTCTTACAGTTAAAGGGAATTTCCCTTACTTGTATTCCAATCAGCTTTCACCTAGTTAACCCTTTTTAAGGCGGTGGTAAATATCTTACCACCACGCTAGAACTTAAAACGCACTAGAAACGCACAAAAGTTTTATGTACAACATGTAATGTTCCATTGTGAGCTGCTCCATGTGTTACGTGGTTCCATCAGACAAACTAAAAGTATTTTTTGGTCATAAATGAGCTTCATTTTTCTAATTATAATGCAAAATGTGAACTTTGGAGAAAACGGCTCGTGCCCGTTAAAGGGTTAAAGGGGTTTCCCCCAAGGGAAATTCCCTTTTTATCTGAGTAAAAGGGGGTTTCCCTCTACATGTAGGCAAATGAGAGGTTTGCAAACATGGTAAAATGAAGTAATCACTGCGTTTTATTAATATAATAGGATCCTGCACATTGCATAGGAAAATTAGTTCAAAAACAATAAAATTTTACTAATATGGTATATTATTGACAAAACATGTGTATCTCTGAAGCCCTGTATCTCCTGATCCCATTGAGATCCCATCATAGAATTTTGCAATATGTATCAAGACATCACAAACAATTTTTGGTAATTTTTTGGAATTTTTAAAATTGCCACTTTTTGAAAAATTTAAAATTTAAAATTTAATTTTAAAATTTAAATTTTTTTAAAAATTTAACCCCTATGTTGTAGCATATCATAATAAAGCCCTATTCAACAGCTTTAAAATGAGACCAGTCCCAGGTTAATATCACCACTGGTTGCGAGCCTATAGGCATTTTAATGTGGTTAAGTATCGTGTTTTTTCAAAGAAATTTAAAATTTAAAAAATTTATAACTTAAAAAATAATTGTGCTATGTAACTGAAATTTGGTATTTTTTCATATGTCTATGATATAATGCTGCATACCAAAAATCATGAAAATCTGAGACATCAATTCTGAAACTCTTCCAAAATTGTGTTGATTTGACATGGAATGACCCTTGGACCCTTTGCCCCCTCCCTGGAAAACTTGAAATGACGGCCGTGGCAATAACTCAAAGCCTTATAACTCGAATACTCCTTTATCTCAAAGGTTTCGTTGAGTCACAACCTCTTGAGAAGGCAGTGGCAACGTCCTTTTTTGCCACTTTTCAATGTATTGCCAAAAAGAATGTGCTGTGAGAATGTATTGCCAAAAAATGGTGGCAGTCCAACCACTTTTTGTGCAATACATTCTCTGCCTCATTGAAGTTCTAACAAAATCTTCACCATAAAAGCAAACGTTTTCTGGAAAGGTAAAGGATCTCGCCTTAAAATGCAACCCCCTCGTTTTTTCCCCTTTATTTGCTGGAGTTTTATTAGGATACAAATCTGAACTTTTAAAATGTTTAAGGCTTAATTTCTTGAACTAAACAATAAAAAGCTTTTTTAAACTTACAAAATAATTTCTATCAAAAAGTACTTTGATTCGGTACATAATTTGAAAAAGTGAACAAAATGCGAACCCTGGGATTCTAAGCTATTTGTTAATTTTATCATCTTCCAGAACATCTATTTCTTAAGGACACTGCTTTCGAATGCCATTTCAAGTTGTTTTCTCGACAGAAATGAAAATTTTTCTGTGAGAATAACAAATATTATCGATAAACCTCGGAACACTTCCTTAGCATGAAAAAAGGCATTTCTTCCATTACTGAAACACACATCTGCAAAGTGTTTTGCAATAACATGTTATTTTTTCTGATCCAATGTGTTTATTTTCTTTAAGTATTTCCAATAACAGGTAGGAGAGTGTGGGGCAAAGTGAAATGGTAAAATATTTTCAGTTTGCTGCGCCAGCTATTTATCAATGTTTCAACTAAATTTCTAGACATATAGTTGATTCTCATCAAAGAAGAAATAGCTCCATAGGTCAACAAAAAAAAAAAAATTATGCAATTAATTTTCAAAATTTTGATACCTTTATTGTAATATTTGTGGTTTTTCAAAAACATTTGTTATTATGAAACGTTTATAACTATCATTTAAACTATTGATTGAGATTTACGAATGCCCAGTGCAGTCCTTATTTAGTTCACCTTAGGCATGTTTTGATTTTAAATATTCAATGTAATTTGTCAAGTGCAGGCAGGGGCAAAATGAAATAGTTCATTTCGCTTGCTAATGCATTCACACACTTCATCATGCTCATATTTCTTCATTTATTAATTCATCCCCCTTCTTTAATTAATTAATTTGCCTATTTATTTGCTTAGTTTCTTATTCATTCTCTGTTTTACTCACTCATTAATTTTTTCTCATACATTAATCAATTCATTCATTCATACTTATATTTATTCGTTAATTTTTTCACTAATAATTTATTTATTCGTTTATTTGGGGCCCATTTCATGAAAATTACAGCAACTCACCAAATAGAAAATGTGTCATTACAAAAATATTGTATTTTTCACTCTGCCGCATGATGTTTTCAGGTGAAAAATTTCCACCTTTTTTGAAGCTGCAAAATAACTACCAAAAATGAAAAATAATATTTCAATGCAAGCTGTATCACAAAATACATTATTCCTTCTTTCTGTACACAAATTTCCAATTCGTTCATTTTGAAACAGGAATGTTGTCTTAACTTCTTCAGTTTGCCCCACATTCCCCTACGATAAAAAAAAAAGTAAGACAGAAATTTCAATTGCTTACTTCTTTGTTCGAGTATGTATGAGTTCAGACTTAACTTGAAGTTCACTTTTCACGACTGTTAAGTTTTCGATCGGGAAGAAGTAAACAAAAACTAAAAATAGTACAACATGGTACTCATCGTAAATTCATTTCTTTTCTTAAATTCTTTTTCCACCTTTATTTTCGAGGAGAAAGAAATTACTACAGCAACAGCAAACCAAAACTAAAAACAAAAATAAAAAGAACAGTAGCTTGTCGTTACAGTTAAAGAGACAACCAGTAGCTCTATTCGAACACAATGTGGAATAAGTCGGGCGAACTTCATAATGAAGTAAGTAACGATTACGCCATCTGGCGAGAGAAGCTAAACAGGGTAAGGCAGGGATTCAAGTGAAACAGCACTGCGATCGCTTCGAATTGCAATCGCTACTGGAAGTGAATTACATTATCATCAACTTAACTTGGCATGACGTCACTACGGGTGGAGCCAATAAGAGCTCACAAGCACTCAGCGATCTCCTCTTATTCGCCAAGTAGGCTGTGACGTTTTATCTAGCTCGTTTTTCATAGGCAAACGTCACGATGTTTTTATCAAGAAACGTTCTAATGTAATTCATTTCCAGTAGCGATTGTAATTTGCGATGGCCTGTTTCACTTAAATCCCTGCCTAAGACAGGAATTCAAGTGAAACAAGGACGATCGCAACTCACCAATGCAATCGCAAATTCCCAAATTTGGATACGTTGCAATCGCTACGAGATGCGATCTACTTCCAGTAGCGATTGCAATTTGTGATCGCCTCGAAGCGATTGCAATGGTGTTTCACTTGAATTCCTACCTAAAGGCCGAATTCAAGTGAAACACCAATTTGCGATCGCCTCGAAGTGATTGCAATGGTGTTTCACTTGAATTCCTGCCTAAAGGCCGAATTCAAGTTAAACATCATTACAATTGCTTCGAGGCGATCGCAAATTGCAATCGCTACTGGAAGTCGAATTACATTAGAATCGCATCTCGTAGCAATCGTAACGTTTCACTTGAATCCAAATTTGGGGTTGCATTGATGAGATGCGATCGTCCGTGTTTCACTTAAATTCCTGCCTCAATCAAAGGAAAAAAAAACTTCAGATGCAAACGCAAAGGTCATTTAGCAAAGGTTTGTAAATTTAAAGTAAATGTTAATTCCGTTAATGATGATGTAGAAGTTCAATATGTGGATATGTATAGTGTTGAAGTGGATTATGTTAATCCTCTGTTTTTAAATATTAAGATAGGAACTAAAAATGTTAAAATGGA
>JAXGGA010015706.1:0-28450 GCA_038373865.1 Uloborus plumipes
GGTGACGTGAAAGCTGTTACTGGTCTGAGCACACAACTCTTCATATTAATCAGGTCAGTGGGGCGGGGCGAAGGGGAGAAAGGGACACAATCCCATAGCCTTTGGTTTAAACAATGCTGAAAATCTAATACAGTAGTCTTTTACTCGAGAAAAGATTGTTTTGATCACCCCCACCCCACCAAGAAAATTCTGGCTGCATTAGTGCTTTAGGTGTGTAAACCCGATCATGCTTTCGTATCGTCCTCTTAATAGTACCGAAATCTGATCGTTGGTAACGAACGCACGCCCTTAGAAAGTCATGCTTGTTCTAGCATTGTGTGCATAAACAACGTCAGTCACTGGACTCACGTCGTTTCTGTGCTCAACGTTCAGAAGGGAGGCACCGTAACTTAGGAACTACTAGCCTGATTGACGCGATTTTTGCTGTCAACACGCATCTTGTCTTCCAGAGCTTGTTTCCATGAAAAACGATTTTTTGAATTTTTTTGGATTGACCGATATCACCGATTCAATTACTGTTTACTGTTTTTTATACCTATTTACTTCGATAATAATTTGTTTCAATGTTTAACCTTGTTTTGCTCTATCATTCATGATGTAAGTTTATGGATGTATACTCGCACATACTGTACATTGAAAATGCGTTCCTCTTAAAGCCGAAGCAAGCGTCTGCCTATTTATGCGCATTCGTGCTTTTTAAGCGGTATATGTTTTGCTTTTAAATTTATCTCTGATTTTTTAAAGGAATTTAATATCTCAATTACAACACAAAATGTTTTGAAAATAGCCAAATACTTTCTGGATGACTAAACTTTGCAAACACGGTGACTGACTGATAGTAATGCAACTTACAAGTCAAGAATTGCAAAACCAATGGTCGTTTACAAAAACTCACTGTAAGTATGTTTTTTTATTGCTTTGATACTAATGTTCAGTCGAAGAATTCTACAAAATATATTAATGTACCGTTAAATTTAATCTTTTGCAACATCTTTCTTTGCTTTAGATTTGTCAAGTCATGTTTCATAATTGAATAATGGACAGGAATACGGTAAAAATGGTATTAAATAATGCACCGGGTATTTATTTCAAATATGCAGATTAACTAGTCTAGAATTTTAATGGGAATCAACTAACATTTTTCTTTCAAACTCATGAAGTAAATTAACGTTCATAATCTAAGACGAAAAGTAGAGAGTAAAGTTGTCGGACTGATTTATTTGTCGGACTGATAAGCAACTCTTTTCTAAGACTAATTAAACTGAAAGTTATTCAAGCTTAAAGTATTTCATAACAATTTGTTAGGTATAAAATGAAAATTGGTCTACGTTTTATTACGAATACAGTTCCCTAAATAATTTGATTGGTACACACATATCACCTTAATTTAAAGTTATGTACAATGATGAAACAACTCCTCGCGTATAGTTTAATTGTACTGTTAAAGTACATATCATTTTAGTTTCCCTCATGCTCTAAGAAGAATAAGTTACTAATTAAAGAGCAAAATCCTCATTTATTTGTCTCTATTAATTAATTTATTATCTAATAGTGAATCGAGCAATTTTCAATTCTGGAATTTTTACTCTTTGTTGAGTTTCCAGCTAAGTTTCGCTTCAAAAAATCCCAAATGTATTTCAAGCGTTATATAATACTATAGTTAACTAGCTGTCGTGGCCGTCACGAAACTTTCTTCTATATCTATCTTATGAATTCCGGTTACAAAATAAAATACGTACTCGCCCGAGTAATTGGAGACAGCTACAATTTCCCAATTATCGTAATAACCCTGCAAATGCAGAATCAATGAGCGAAATTGGAAATCATTGCAAAAGCCTTGTTTAGATTAATTGCAAACATTTTATTTGTTAGTAAAAAGAAATTGGCAACAGTTAAAAATTTCAAATCATTGAAAGTTTTCAGCTGTTTTGATAATTAAATAGCGTGAAAGCGATTTTTTAATGAATTAATTTTTCGCATTGCTGACTCAGCGCAAAAATCACCCCACCCTCCCCCTGGGGCGATTGGCGCCAAAATTTAATCGATGCTTGCTTCCATATTGGGTTAGTGTTATTCCAAATTTCATTCAAATCGCAGCAATATTTCCCGAGATACAGTAGGTGCAATGACAAAATAAGCACTTTTGATTGCTCCACCCCCATTTGAGATATTGACACACAAATTGAATCAGCACCTGTACTCAATAGGGTCTACCTATGGAAAAATTTTCGTTTGATTCCGCCGGTTACTTCCTGAGATATAGCAGTCACCCTCGTGCAGAACACGTGCGATTGCTCCACCCCCCTTCAAGATATTGACAAACAAATTAAATCAGCACCTGTACTCAGTAGGGTCTACCTATGGACCAATTTTCGTTTGATTCCGCCGGTTACTTCCTGAGATATAGCAATCACCCCCGCGCAGAACACGTGCGATTGCTCCACCCCCCTTGGAGGAATTCGCTAAAAAAAGTCAGGTGCACCAGTTCACATGGTGGTACATATGTGCAAAAATTTTTGTTCGATTTCATTCAGTAGTTTTTGCTCTAGCGCGGCCACAAAAACTGGTCACACACATACAGACTCCACACACAGACACACACACACACAGACAGACAGACATTTTCCAAAAATGGTCGAAATGGACTCAGCGCACCTCAAAACGTGCAAATCCGTCAAAATTCGACATTCGAAAATTTTCACGAAACCAATACTTTCTTCTATATATTAGATATAGAAGAAAGTAAAAATATTATGCTACTATGTGTATATGAGAATACATAAATGATTTTAATATATGCGAACGCTTAAGTATCTAGATATTTCAATTAGATGGTGTAGTTGAAAGTTTGCAATATTGAAACTCATTAAATGTTATTATTTCTAATGCATTCTTTAATCTCTTAAAAAAATACATTTATTTATAAAAAATGTTTTTTTTCGATTCAAAACATGTGTACATTTGCCAAAAAATCATACACAAGTGTAACATAAAATATTTTTAGTAATCAAAAGAAATTCACTTCTTTCGATCTGTGCTATTTTTTGAAAGAAGTCTGAGAATTAGAGGGAGTTTTTTTTATGTTTCGTAAAAAATATTTTTTCTTCTCATCACACAAGTTTATAGATTAAAAGTTGTAATTTAAACACTAAATTAGATCTATTATAGAATTGTTTGATTTTATAATTGCACTGAAGGTTTGTTTTTCAAGTTGAAAACAAGTATGCAGATTCGATTAACTATGACTAGGGCAATTAATATGATACAGTACTGGGAAAAAAATATTTATTATACTTTGCAAGCATCTAATTTTTTTCAATTACACTTGTTAGAAATTGTAAACTGCATTGTAAATAATTGTAAACCGCTAGAATTGCACATTAGTTCTTTTGAGAAAAAAGGAATCTTATAGTACATAGTGTTAATGTTCGATTACTATTTTGCAGCTGTGCATATTACGTACATGTGACACATATGGGCTATGTAATATGCCAGTTTATTGGCACTGGGTATTATTGAACTTGTAACTATTAGCCAACTGCACATCGTATAACATAAACAAGCATATGCTTTTCTGTATTTAGCTCCCTTTTCTCATAACTATCATCATCGTTTAATATTTTTTCAAAGAGTACAACATAAAAAAAGTTTTTACCAGCTAAAAAAGAATTTTCTTAATCTAAGCGCATGAGACCTTTTAGAAATATTTTTGAGGGATGAATACTTATGTATACCCAGATGACACTTCAAGAAATGAACTGTTTTGTGAACACACAAATATTAAATTTCAAAAAAAGTGCCATGTATTTATTCTTTCTCTTTTTTTCCTAAAACAAATTCCAAATTTGATGCAAGTTGCATGTGTGTATGAGGCAAATTGCAAACTTAAATAAAAACATTCTTACATGTATATTTCAGAGCGATAAATTGTACTTCTATGTTTCTTAAATTCCAAATACATTTTCTATTTGGATTAAAGAAAATCGAAGCAGAACTACTATTTATAGAATTTATAATAAATAAAGCATATTGTAAGCATCTTCTCAATTATATTTACAACTCATAATGTACAATTTTTACAAGATTGAACATCTTACTTTAACTGCAAAGAAACAAACTAGAATAAGTGCTGAAAGTATATTTCTTGGAAATAAATTCTACTCTAAGCAATTTATCTCTTTTTTACGTGTGTCTGGTTTGTGCTCTGAAAATATATAAAAGGGTTTTTAAGAACTATTACATACATTTCTATATCCCTCTTTCTTGTTTTTGCATTCAACCGTTCCAGAAAATGCGTTCTTTCACAATTTCTAACAGTGTTTTCTTACGATTCATTAAGTATAATACGAGAGCAAGCAATTACATTTTTACGTGCCTAGAAACCAAATAAACTGAAATCTACGCTGTGAGGTTTTTTGTAGATTATGCAGCAGGGGCAATTGCGGTTACTTTTTTTCTAAAAATAATCTAAACTTTTTCTTATCGATAGTTAAAGATCCTGTGTACTTATTGGCAAGTACGAAGGAAACAAACGTAGATCGTAAATAGGGAAACAACAAATTTGAATGAAATACATTTCCTACATAATAAGTACATTTTTAATATTAATTTAAGAAGTTTTATCAGAAGGTTTGGGTTACAAAGGACGATCGGTTTTATGTTGAAAAGAGTAAATGCTAATGCAGTAAAAATATCTCCACATTACACACGATATTTAATCAGAATTAAATAATAAATTTAAATGCCTCTTTACAATTCGTAAGCAATTGCGTGCTGTGAAATTTGAAAATGACAATATGGAGTAACATTTTAGCGTGATATACTTTTTAACAGAATATATGAGCACAGGTAGCTGTTATATAGCAATATTGACATAGTAGAAAGTAGGCTCGTCTACTTTTTAATAAAATAATTTTTTATGTATCTTTTCTTCCTCTTTTTTTAGCGTTTTTAAGTATTTTTTTTTTTTGCAAATATTATTGACGAAACGAAATCAACGAAGGTAAATTCTGTCTCTTGATAAGATGGCTTCTAGTGCACACAGGATTTAACTATCCCGTTTGTCGATTTGCTTCTTCAATTTTTTTAACATTACTCTTGGCGTTGCTCCAAAGACAGAATTCCTAGATTTCTTTCGCAGGAAAAAAATAATCAGAAAGTCCAATACCTTGTTATCAGAGCCATGAGATCGAATGTCGTAATATATGAGTACATCTTATTTAGTAAATTATACTACATTATCGCAAAACATCAAAAAGTTCTGTTCAACTTGCCTTATTTCAGTTTAACAATAATAATAATAATTAGGGATGCACCGATTAATCGCCAATACCGATTAATCGGCCATAATTGTCTACCCCGCCGATTTTTATTAATCGGCAAAGTCTTGCCGATTAATCGGCGAAAAAAATTTTTTTTTCAATATAATAGCTTCACCAAGTATAGTTTCACCAATAATCTATGATAAACAGTTGTATTAACAGTAAATAAATGTAATTTTCTGGAATAACATGCAGTATGAAAGTGAACAGAGTAAAAACAAAACAAATATTCCGTATAAGGCGTAAAACTGATTGGAATATCAAAAGAAAACCGTTTGGTAAATTCCTGAACTTTTCAGTTGGAATACGAAAACATAAATATCTCATTTTATTTATAATCAGTCAGATGTTCAAAAAAATACTTGAGGATGCTTGAACAAGACACTTCGATGGATAAATTTATAAACAAGAAATAAATAATTTTCTGCAAGCACAAGTATAACTTGTAGTACGAAAGTGTAGTGTAGTAAGTAAAAAATAATAATTCAAAGAATGAAATACAAAATAGCAATAATAATAATAATAAAATAATTATAATAATAGTCCTCTCAGTTGGTACAAATGATTTAGTAATTTAATATTCACATTTTGAATAAATACAAACATTTTGACAATGGTGCAGTATTTTCATGTGTCGATACTTTTCTACTTAGCTCTTAATGCTTTTAGATAACATCTACATTTCAAAGAATAAAAAACTTAAAACAAATAGCAACTTATAATTGAAAAATTAATTTGAATTTTAGAACACTCCTAAATTAAAGTGTTCACCACAGCTTCCATCTATTTCTTTAAAATAATTTTCATGTCTAGGCTCTTAATACAATTTTATTCACAAAAATAGGATAATTAGTTCAAAGAAATTTGCTAAAATTTTGAAATTATGTGTTTTGAGAAAATTGGAAAAATGGAGAAAAACAAATCTTCTCTCAGGAATAAATAAGTTGCTATTTCTGAAATCGAAATTGCAAAAGAAAGGGGGAAAAAGTGAGGGGGAAATTTATAAAATTAAAAATAATAATCTTAATTGTTAATCGGCTCCACCGATTAATCTTCCAATTATCATTAGCCGATTAATCGGTAATCGGTAATAGGCCAAATTGCTTATCGGTGATCCCTGATAATAATAATAATAATAATTAGAAGTAAAAATGATTAAGAAATATGTACAATTCTAAGCGGTATAGCCATCAATGTCCTACAGTAATTAAACTACTACATAATGATAAATTGCTTATTTGTAAATATTTTTTGAACTTATTACTTGTTAAATAAATGACTATTTAATTAGCAAACAACTCCTAATTTAAATGTTTTTAATTAGTCAGTTTTGTTTCTTAGTAAAATATTTCAAATTATTAGATTCCTAATATTGTCCAGCCTACCTCTACTCTTAACCCATTCATGCCCAGAATGGAACTTCTTAAAAATTCTCGGCTAATTATCTTTATAATGGTACTAAATGAGCTGGAACATATATTAAAAAATTCCCATATTAAAATAAATTTTTATTTAATACTATATTATCGTACTGTATAAAAGTCGCTAGGCACGATAATGTACGGGTTTTTTGCAAACTTTTTAACACTGAATTTTTCCAAAAGAATTAATTTTTATACCAAATTTGCATGTTTTAAGACCTAACGGAAGTGAAATGAAGTAAAATTTGTGAGCGTCCTTTTAAAAGTACGCTAGTCACAAATGGGTTAAAGAGCTTTGCAAGTTATTTAATACATAAATTAAATGCAATTTTTAATGAAATATTAATTTAAAAGAAAAAAAGGAACTTTTAATGCTAAGGCTAAAGAAATTATGTTAATCTTTGGATTATAATAAAAATCAAGATCTAATCTCAAGAACATATTTTACAATGTGCATTGAGCTATAAGGCCTCACACAAAATGCCTTTCAGAGCTTATATTTGGACTGAAGTGCAATAAAACTTTCCTTTTACCTATCTAGACTAAAAGAGAACTTTTGACAACGCAGTTACTTTTGTGGCAGAATTTACTACTTTCTAAAAAAGTTCAGATTTCAATTTTCTGATCAATAAAAGGAAGAAGAAACTTAGAACGCTTTTAGACATCAGATGGAAGTCAAAGAAATAGCAGCGCGAATGAAAGAAAAGAGTGGGGTGTAGGATGAAATAGAAAACATAAAACTTTTTCGCTGTGTAATAGGGTTTTCTGTGTTATATATTTCCGGGAAAAAATAAAAGAGTGCGCACTTTTTACATTTTTAAATAGTTCTTTATTGTTTTTGTTGTAAAGATAGACTTGAAAATGCATTTATAAAACTATACTCGGACTTACAGATGATGCTAAATCAAATTTCGAAGAAAAATTAATAATTCGATATTTTGATGAATAGAAGAGATTTTATTGTTTTCATAATTACTTAGAACGCGTGATTTTATAAGAATCGAAATTCCATATCTCGTAGACCTAACGTTACTAAAAGTAAGAGATAAGTATGACTGAATCAAAATCAAACAAATACATGGGGCACACTTTTTTATCTGGACAGGGAGTTTGGGAAACGAGTGACTACGCAGCTCGACAGATTTCAGAGCCCTCGACTACAGATATGGCAAAAATGCAGACTCGGAGAAAAATAGCAACAGCTACTGATAGAATTCCAGAACCTTTGACTCCGACTCCAACTAATTGACCCAGATTTAGACTCCGTAGCCATGACAGAAAAGCAAGCTCGAAAAAAACTGACTCCTTCTCTTTGAACTTTAGTGAATTCGATTCCAACTCCGCATCCTCCACTCAAACTCCGACACTTCGACTCTGACTCTCAGGCCATGGCAGATTCGGTAGGGAGAAAAATGACTAACTTCCATGTTTCGAATTTTTCAGCTTTTGACTACGACTCCAAAACATGCACTCGTACCCCTAATCCGAATAGTCGACTACGACTCCAATTCCAGTAAAATTGAGGAAATACATGCTCTTAAAAAAATGCAGACTCATACTCTTGGAATTTTAACATCTTCGACACCGCTCCGACTCCTTTACCCCAAAATTGGTCCATTTTCGTCTCCGCATTTCTGGTTTCTGCTGTGAAATAATTATTATTAAGAAGAATTGTTTTTTCTTATTTTTTATTTTTAAAGTTTTAATTGATTTATTTTATTTTTAGAATAGACAATAAAAGAAAACTTGAAGTGCATTAATTTCACCATAAAGAATTTTTTTTTTTTTTTTGACGAAAAGTGTTTAATGGAGCGGGCATTTTATTACCTATCTATTTTTTTTCTATAATAGATGCATTTGTTTACTTATTTTTAATTTTTGCCGGCAGTTTAAAATTAAAATCTAATTCATCAGAAATACATGTTGGTCAAAGTACTAACACCGACAACATGCTACACGTAGTAAAGAAATGATGTTTTTATTATCTGTGAAGTAAGTTTTATTATGTCTTGTGCTATCAATCGTGTAGAACTCACTGCGGAGCTGGTTAAAATGGGTGCAGTGATGCTACTAATAATAAGTACTGAATACAGAATTAGTATATCTGATACTTTATTTGAATTCTGAAAATTACTTAAGGATGTTTTAAACCTAAAATTGTTATACATCAGGAAAAATCCATTAATAAACTTTCAAAGTTCCAAACTTTTATTAAAGCTTTAGTAAACGTATTTAACACCAAATGCTTCTTAACACATTGCAAAATTCCACATATTTGAGTATTCCTTATAACTTCCTATCTTACAGACGCAGAACATGAATTATGCAGAACATGTGCAGTGCTGTGTAGCATTATATAAGCTTGCGAAATAACTTTCTATCAAAGTAATTGAGGTTGTAAACAAACTTAACGGGTTTCAGCACATTATAAGGTCTCTCAAAACCTTTATAACCTGCATACAAAATTGTAATCATATGTTCTATTTCAAATGAACAAAACTCTACAGTTTTGCTTTTGACAATGGTTTCTCAACCATTTGGAATATGACCCCCCCCCCCAAAAAAAAAGAAGAAAACAAAAAGTTGACTACTTTGAAGAATTTCTGTTTCAGAAAGGTTGAAGTTCAAGACAAAAAATGCACCAACTTTATGAGGCACAATTTTTAAGACAACTAACTTTTATGAAAAATTAAGAATTTTTGGCATGATAAAGAATTTCTTAAATTTTGCTCTATAATTTTCAATTGTTGACCTACTTCATAAAATCAAAAAAAAAAAAAAAAAACTGCAAATCAGAAATTTATTGAAAAAATGGCCTTTACTTACTTATTAAGTTACTTTTGATTGCTACTATCATTTGAATTTTATCTAGAAATTAATTCATCCCCTCCATCACACACATATATCTTTAAGTGGGAGCTCAGAGAGCGGTCAGTGTACATATACCAGCATGATAATTAATTTTAAGCTTAGTTTTATAATGCATTTTTTTTAGAAACATCTTAAGTTTACTAAAATGTATTTAAAAAAAGGAAAAACAAGTGGGGTACAGAATTTTAACTGCAAATAGTTCCCAAAAAATGATTTGAGGATAAAGATAAAGACGAGAAGATACATACTTTCATCAGTTTCCATGCTTTCAACTACGCTTTAAGTTGAAACTTTTATTTGCTTCACACGAATTGTTTTATAATGGAAATATGATCAGGAACCTAACGTCTTCCTTAATTTAATATATTTCCTAAAACAATATGAGAACGCCGATTCGGAATTATTTTTTTTAAAGACAAAATACAGAATTGTGAATTAAATACTTAGAAGAAAAAATAACAGTAAAATATTTTTTGAGTTTAAAAACATTACTTTGAAGTAACGCTGTTCAAATAGTATGTCTTTGAATGCACTTAAAAATCTTATCTATTGTTTTATGCAATGGAATTGCCTAAAGCTGAATAGTACTATCTTTATGTAAACAGAGTAAGATCTTTTGCCAGGGGTAATAAGTTTAAAAATAATACTGAGTTACTTGATTTTTAGTCTTTTAGTCAGCATTTCTTTAGTCCAACTGCTTGTTTTATTATCAGGAGCATTACTCAACTGTATTTAAAATGAAAGACAACAGATGAAATTACAAGAATACTTTATATAAATTCAGACATATATCATTGGTTTCTTTAAAGTCAGATCATAACAATCATGTTTATAATGAACTCTTATATACATAGTTTTAAAGTGATAAAAACGTTATACAATTTTGATATAATATCGAAAAATAAAGTTAAACCAGGGAGAGGAAAATATTGTGTCAAGATTAAAGGTTTTTTTTTTCCTTTTCTGAAATAATTACTGCTATTATAATTTCTTTTAGTGCATTGCTCTTATATTAAAAAATAGCAGTTTTAAATTCAAATTATACGAATTTGGAGTCAAAACCAAACCAACTTAATTAAAAACTCAATTGATTAGCTCGACTGGAGGGTCGTTGTCAAGAGGGCCTAAAAATAACTGTAAAATTTTATTTTCGGACCTCTTATTTGAAAATTTGGTTACGTACAAATTAACAAGCTAATAAGAGTTCTAAATCATAAAAATATGATAAATGTATTTGCATATTTTTATTTTTACATGTTATTCGATGCTATTCAACGAACGTAAATTTGATTTATAAGTGATTATTTATTTGCAAATAACTCCTGTAGCAGTTTAAAGCTTGTTAAATTAATCATTCTCAATCATAAGTTTCAGTAAATGTGTGTAATCCTAAACGTACATCCAAAATCATTTTTTTTTTCTATTTAACTTATTGCCCTTAAAAAACGAAATTAATTTTAGCAAAGTAGTGAGTAGATACTTGACAAATAAACTCGATATAACTTTTTTTCAGTTTCGATAGTTTACATCAATTTTAATACATTAGGGGTGTTTACTTCATGAAAAATATTCTACAGTTGCTTCCATCATCACTATTAAAAATGAAATGCATGCTTCATTTTTAAGCACTTTTGCCAAAACATATACTTTAGACACATTACATTGCAGTTGAGTTATACTATCAGGCATACAATTTGGACATTAAGTGGTTTCACAGTCTACCTTAAACGTGTTAAAATCATTTATATAACGTACGGCTCTAAACGCTCCGACACGACAATCTTAAAATGAAACCATTAAAACAGGCATGGAAATTTGTTTCGTCCCACTGGATTTTGTCACTTAGCAAATGCTCGCAGCTTTATAACGAAAAGGAAAGTAAAACGTGACTACGTACGGTAAAGTCATAATAAAGCTGAATGCAATTCTGCTAATGGCGGAGAATGAGTAAAGATTAAATGTTCGCACCTTTTGATTGCTATGGTTCTCTTTCTTAAATAATAAATAATGGCACGTGAAAATGGTCTGTGAGCTGCTGAAAGACGTATTTTTCATGTGAGCATTAAGTTTAATGGTGTTTTAGTATTTTCTTCTGTGGGAGAAGTAAGACCTTTTACAATGCTTTTAAACACGAATTTGTTGTACGTGTACAAAGCTCTGAAAAAGAAAAGAAGGGGACAGGTTTAATAGGAAAAAGAAGTAACACATTATTAACTTGCTTTTATATAAAAAATGGCTTTTATCAAACGCAATTACTTATATGAATTTAAAAATAACAATAAACGCCTTCTGATATAAATCATTTTAATCAATTTTAAGTTAAAGGAGCATTTTCTAATGTATTTAAATATCTAAAATGCAATGAAAATGATGCATTACCTAAGAAAATAAATTCATAACTTTGCATTAAATAGTAAAATGTAGTCGTTGAGTTGCAGTGGTAGGTCAAAATAGCTTAAAAATATTAATAACGTTCAGCAAAATAGTAAATGACTACGTAAAATTATAAGTAATAACACACTTTGGTGTTTTCGTAATGTTTTATTCATTTTTTTCTGTACTGCTTATTACATATCTTGAGATAATTCTAAACTTATACAGCATTTTTTGATTTATCTACATTTATTATGAAATAGTTATTTAACGTAAATAAAACATGTTTTCTAAGAGCACATATTAAAAAAAAAAAAAAAAAAAATCTCTATGGCTTTTGTATGAAATGCTCATGTATGTAGAAATATATGCGTGTCTGTATGTAAACACGCTTAAAACGAAAGTAAAAAATATTTTAATCATAGAAATTTTGAATGACCTCATAACGTTTTAATACACACATTCCTTTTCTGTTGCCATCAGTCGCTTTTACTGACATCGAAAAGTGGAGTTCTGCATTAATTCCACGAAACTTTAAAGTGGTAAATCAAAAAATTTGTAATTTTACATTGCGGCGATTTACAGAAATGCAAATCAACAGCATAAAGTAAAAGTAAAGACACTTTAAACTTAAAATTGCTCCACATGGTGTATACTTAGTTACCTACTTTTAAAGTTACTAACTCATTAAAAAAAGGGCAGTTGCCTATAACATTATTTATGTACTTATTTTATTTAATTATTTTTTTTTATTTTTATCATTTGGACCAGTCAATTAAAAAATAAAAAAAAAGTTAAAAAAAATAGGTCTCATTTATTTAAAACCTGGATCTAAAACAATACCATAAGGAGTACAGCTGCAGATGTTTCTCAAGGTAACAATGATCTTACATAATTAGTCTAATGCATCTCCAGTTGAAATTATTTTTCTTTGTGTCCCAAACAAGCATACACGAGATGGACTGTAATCCTCCATGCAAGATAATTAGTTATATTAATCTTGCACAAAGGATGCTTAAGAAAGATAGCGATTTTCTGAAGAGACGTTTTGTGTCAGCATTAGAGTTTTTTTTCTAAAAGGTGAGAAACATCTTGTGCTTTTGTTTTATTTTGTTTTCAGGTTACAAATTACATTTACCATTTATTTTATGAAGTGTGTCGTTACTGTGGGAATTTTTCAGCTATGTTAAGTAATTACGTTCCTTGTGATTGACAGCTTGATCTAGCGTTTACTTTTAATAGTATTGACCTTGTATCACACAATCGAAAATAAAAGTCCACTATTTCGGAGTTAGGATAGATACACATACATGCATAAGTATAATTGTGCAAACATATATTACAAAACAACGTCAAATTCATGAATGGTTTAAATATAAAGTAGGTTTCAATATCATTGCAAAATATTTTGTTAACATTTCTACCTCCCTTACTCCGTACACGATGAAAAAAAAATGGTTATTGCCGTTTTTTGAGATAAAAAATACAGAAATACTTCAGAACATATATTTTTAGCTTTTTCGGGAGAGATGGGTGTAAGTAAAAATTGAAAGAAAGTGTATCGGATTGTGTAACATAAACAAAGGAAAATAAATAATTTAGTAACTCAATATACAATTTGAATCTTTTTGAGAACTATGCAAACATAACTGCATTTTTAAAACAGTAATACGAACACCCATGCAAAAGGCATGGATAATTTCAAAAGACCAAATCTCGCACACCACGTTGCACTTAAGTCTTCAACCTTGTTGTTACGAAAAGTGACATAGCAGTTACTCAACCATCACTAATTATGTTTGAACACTCTGATCTCACTATATCAAACACTCGATAATAATTTAAATCTCAAAGCTCCAAAAAGGCATGATTTTTGGAATACGGCCCGCTGGTTACTCGGTAGCTGAAACAACAAAGTACATAATTGAAATGTGCAAGGAGTACCGCATATGCTCTAAAGAGACATTATTTGAAACACGGGGATGTATCATCTGTGAAGGAAACAGTGAACGGAAGGTAGTTTTCTAAGAGGAATAAAAGGGAGTTTGCCGCCACAGTGGCATAAAAGCGCAGGCCATCTATGTACTTAATAACACCAGAGATAAATATTCATCCGCAAAGTCGCAGTTAATGCTTCTCAACAATGCAACTGATGTAACTCAGTCCTATGGCCTACCGGCCAAATGTGGCCTGCGAGCAACTCAATGTGGCATTTTAACTATGCCTCATACAGATGGGTGACAAAATAATACAAAAACACGTGAAAAAGTGTGACTTATTTCACACCTGTAGCACAGCCGCGCCACCTGCAACAGAAGTCTGCCACCTAGTGAGCGTGAAGGGGCAGGTATTAGTCTCTCACCATTAGTCACCTGTGTTGCGTGAGTTTATCTAACTAGCTTTTATAAGGCGACATGTCTGACCTGTCAGAATACCAAAGAGGGATAATTGTTGGGGGGCGTTTAAGTGGAGCATGTGTGACAGAAACAGCAAACCTTTTGGGGTTTGCAAGAAGTACTGTATCAGCCGTTATGACAGCATACATGAAAGAAGATAAGACGAAGTCTTCAAAGCAAAACAGTGGCCGAAAGTCAAAGTTTAATGATAAGGATAAACGTGTCTTGAAGCGCATAGTAGCTCGAAGACACAAGCAATTGTTATCCGAGATAACATCAGACATGAACAGTCATCTTCAGGACCCCGTTTCAACAAGAACTGTTAAAAGAGAACTTCATGCAGCAAACATTTATGGTAGAGTGGCAATTCGTAAACCCTTGGTGACAGCATCCACTGCTTTCAAGCACCGTCAGTGGTGTAGAGGTCACAAAGATTCATCGGACCATATTACCTGGTCCCCACAGCTGTGGCACCAGGTAATATCGTCCGATGAATCATCCTTCACCTTATTTCAGACCACTGGACGCGTTTATGTCTGAAGATCACCCACAGAAGAACTTGATCCTGAATGCCTCTTACCAACTGTGAAACATGGAGGTGGCTCCATTATTGTTTGGGGTGCGATTTCTTTGCGTGGTCTTGGGCCACTAGTACATCTGCATGGAAGAATCAAATACAATGACTATCTAATTTCACGACGACAACGCGCCTATCCACACCACTAGGTGCGTCCAAACATGGTTCGAAGAGCCATGACAGTTTGCTATAAACAAAAAATCAACAAAAAATGTAGCATTTTCGTACTTAGAAATATAATATTTACACTTGTAACAATTGAGTTAATTAAAAATTTGCTAACTGCTATTGTAACATTTTATTTTTTAATGTAACATTTTATTTTTTATTAATATAGGTAGGGTAGATAATTAACCAGTATTATTTGTTATATTTTGAATTATAAGCATTTTTAATTTCAGTTAAACTCAACGCTAATCGGTGCACAATATTCTTTGTTAATCTGTCTCTTGTAAACAAAAATATATTTGACGGTTTTCCCACACGGGAGCAAGCGACCTATAGTTGCCCATGGGAAAAACATAGATTTTCTAAATATAAACCGCAAATTGACATTGTTTGTCTGTGGGACTTATTAATGGACATGGCGAAAGCTAAACGAATGGGAAACCGTAGCCTTTTGAAGGGTATTGAAGATTCTGACGGTGTCATTGGGATACGTGGCAACAGAACTTCTTCATCTTTAAACTTGCGAGTCAAAATTATTGCCTCAATAATGTTCCCGGTGATTTTTTTGATAACTAAACGCGTACCATTGCATAATCTCGGTGGATTTAAATTACGTAGAAGAACTATGGGTAAACCAATTTTTAACCGCAGATTATGTGGTGGCATTCCGGGTATGTTTAGAATACAGAAAAGCTGGTAGCTAAATAGATAATTTGCAATAAAAAATATATTGCGGTCCTAAATTGAGATAAAAACTATCCTATCATTTAAGTTGGACCAAACTGAAACTGCGTGTAAAATTTGGTTAAAATCGGTTCAGTAGCTGAGGAGTCCATTGGCGACAAACACAGGGACACGTAATTTTTATATATTAAGATAAGAAAGATTATTACCTGTTTACTGCTCTCCAGAAGCTGCCAGAACGTGTGCTTTATGTCGCTCAGCCATGGAGGTTAGGGTGGAGCGAAAAAAATTTTTTTTGATAATTAATTTTGGGCGGGGTGGGAAAGTTGTTCTGTCAAATCAACATCCTGAATACAAAATATCTTTTAAAAATATTGATATTTAATACTGCCCCAACAATATTGAAGATTTTAAAAAATCATAGAAATCGCCATTTTTCAGAATTTTTTTTAAAACTTTTTTTTTCGATAATCATTTTTGGTCGATGAAGAAAAGTTGTTCTATGCAATACAAATCCTGGATACAAAATATCTTTTTAAAATATTAACATTTAATTATGCCACAATAATGTTAAACATTTTACAAAATCATAGAAATTGCAATTTTTTAGATACATTAGTTAAACTTACGATCACATTGACGACAATGATTAAAAGATCTACTTAACTGGTCTGTATTGTCCTTTGATGTTAAAAAAAGGCATTTGTTTGCGTGACTCCAAACAAGTTTTAATAAATCCATCCCGTCTGATAGGTCCACAAACCGAAGCGGACGCTTCAGTTACTAGTTTCACGCACCTTTCAGTGGCTTGACACGGGGATATTATGATATTATTTGTAGTTTATGGATGCATGATGCACCCTGAAATAACTTGATCATTAAACTGCTTGGTTAACGGCGGCTCAGTGACTGTCACATTAGCCCAATTTATTATATCAATGTATTCAGTAGCTGCGAAGTTAAACTTGGGAATTTCAAATGTGCGAATAACATGCCTTGAAGGTTTATTTACCTACCGTGCCTTTAAAATTCTGCGCAATGCCAAAACTTGTACGTCCTGCCTGTCGTCAGCTAACATTGCAATAAGAATATTTTCGGGATGTCCGAAATATCCGTTTCGTTGAATTACTAAGTCGATGACCGCTTTTAATGAGTTTGGTAAATACCGCAATTTCGGGAGTGTACAACAAATCTTTTTAACTGCCACAACCGGAAGGTGTTCACAGCCTTTTAGAGATTTGCCAACAGGTCCAGAAAAACTTTGAGGTCCACTTGTACTACCGTCAAGGTGTTCGAAAATGTGGCTCAGAATAAGCTCATTTGCATGCAGTTGACATACAAACCAGTGTAATGGCTTTTCAAATTTTGTTTCCAAAATTCGAAGGACACCTCCTTGTACTCCAGTATTAACTGCCGTTCCGTCGCTGCCAATAACAGCAATTTTACTATTATAAATATTATTTTTTGTTAAAAAGTGCTGTATTTCTTCACTTACAATTATTGCCTTTCCAGAGCTTAAGGAAAGATGACCCATATATTCAGACCCTGGTTCCTTTATCAAGCTTATATGCTCCTCTAACATAACTTTTCTCCTTAATTCCTCCTTGAAAAGAGCTTTATCTTTCCTGCCATCAAAGTATAAATCTATTCGATTAGATTTCCTATCAACCAAGGTTGTATTAGTTACCAGAGCTCTTTCTTTTTGTCTGGATCGTCTACTTTTACTTCTGTCCACAACTTTTGATAAGTCACTTTGAGAAACCAAACCAAGATCTTGGAGTGTAGCTGAGACAATCGCTGCTCCAGCTCTGTTAGAAATTTTATACCTATCTAAAGTTTTAGCTACCGCGGAATACTCTTTTAAACCACTAGCTGCATGTGACGTACTTGGTCCAGTTTCTTGAGTGTTTCATTTGAACAATGTTCCTTTTTCTTTCTTACTGGTGAGCTTGGGCATGTGCTGCTGCTGATGGAATGAGTAGACATTGTATTCTTTTCCAGAAATAATTCAAATTTTCTCTTTCGATTTATTCTTTGAAGATATATTTTTGTTGATTTCACATCAATGTTGCCAATGGTCATCTTTCTGTCAGTGCGTTGATCAAGCAAAAAATGTCTTTCTGCAATTGGTATTTTTCGCAGTGTTTCACAGATGCAAGAGTCAAAAGAGTCACACTTGCATGTTGCTATGTCAAAAAGGGACTTGGCATACTTTCTGAATAGTTTTATCTTATCACAAAAACTTTTAACATTTTTTCTTGATGCATACGGTTTTAATAAGTTTCTATACTTACCATGATATGCTTTAATTTTTTTCACTATCTCACGATGGTGTATAATCGGAATTGAAGCTAATTCCCATAGTTTCATCACCTTCTCAGAAACTTCTTCACATGTTTCACTAACTAGGTTCTTGTATTGTTTTGGTTTGCTGCTGCTCTATCACAGCCACACATAACACAACATTACACTGAAGTGACAAAAGTCATGGGATAGCAATATGCAAATTTTCAGATGGCAGTAGCATCGCATAGAACAGGTATAAATGCGCAGTGCTTTTACAGAGCTTTCATTTCTGTTCAAGTTATTCATGTGAAGAGGTTTTAACGTGATGATGACCGCACGACGTGAATTAACAGACTTTGAACGCGGAATGTTAGTTGGAGCTAGACGCATGGGTCATGCCATTTCGGAAATCGTTAGAGAATTCAACATTCCCAGATCCACTGTGTCAAGAGTGTGCCGAGAGTATGAAATTTCAGGCATAACATCCCACCATGGACAGCGCAGTGGTCGACCGCCTGCACTTAAAGATCGAGACCGGCGACGTCTGCAAAGAGTCGTAAATTCTAACAGACAAGCAACACTGCGTCAAATCACCGTAGAAATCAATGTGGGACGTACAATTGACGTGTCTGCTAGAACTGTGCGGAGAAATTTGGATTTCTTGGGCTATTCCAGCAGAAGACCGACTCGAGTGCCTTTACTGACAGAACGACATCGCTTGCAGCGACTCTCGTGGGCACGTGAGCATATCGGTTGGTCCCTAGATGAATGGAAAACCGTGGCCTGGTCCGATGAGTCACGATTTCAGCTGGTAAGAGCCGATGGTAGGGTTCGAGTGTGGCGCAGACCCCACGAAGCCATGGACCCAAACTGTCAGCAAGGCACTGTTCAAGCTGGTGGTGGCTCCGTAATGGTGTGGGCTGTTTTTTCATGGCATGGACTTGGTCCTCTAGTGCGACTGGACCGAACATTGACTGGAAATGCTTATGTGCAGCTACTTGGAGATCACTTGCAACCATTCATGGACTTCATGTACCCAAACAACGATGGGATTTTTATGGATGACAATGCGCCATGTCACCGGGCCAAAACTGTTCGCAATTGGTTTGAAGAAAATTCTGGACAATTCCAACGAATGATTTGGCCACCTAGATCGCCCGACATGAATCCCATTGAGCATTTATGGGACACCATCGAGAGGTCTGTTCGTGCCCAAAATCCTGCCCCATCAACGCTTTCACAATTATGGACGTCTATCGAGACAGCATGGCTCAATATTCCTGCAGAAGACTTCCAACGACTTGTTGAGTCCATGCCACGTCGAGTTGTTGCACTTCGCCGGGCAAAAGGAGGGCCGACACGATATTAAGAGGTATCCCATGACTTTTGCCACTTCAGTGTATGTCTTCATAAGTAGGTAAACAATTAATTGGTAAATCACACCCACGTCCGAAAACAGGGCACACAAATTTGCTTCTTAAGGATGACATTACATCATTTAAACACAATTCAACCTCTAAAACAATTATAGAAGCTTACAAAAGCGAATTGACTTGGAATAAAGTGAAATCTGTTAGACAGTAGACGACTCAATGGAAGCAAATGCGACACGCTGTACGCCAGAATGGTTTTACCCTACATTTCACAACAGCGCCACAGACAGTGGGCAAGGGGGGAGGGGAAGTAGAGGCTTTTTGTACTGGAGCCAAGGAGGAGCGGCTAACTGGAAGGGAAAATAAAAAATGGAAATAACCACATTTTCTAGGATTTTGTCAAATATTTAACATTATTGGGGCAGTATTAAATATTAAAATTTCAAAAAGATATTTTACATTCAGGATGTTTATTTCATATAACAGCTTTCCCACCCCGCCCAAAAATGAATATTGAAAAAAATTTTTGAAAAAAAAAATATTGAAAAATGTCAATTTCTATGATTTTTTTAAATGTTGAACGCTGCTGGGGCAGTATTAAATATTAATATTTTAAAAAGATATTTCATATTCAGGATGTTTAGTACATAAAACAACTTTCCCAACCCGCCCCATTTAGATTTGAATAAAAAAATTTTTTAACATGGAGGACCGCTCCACCCTAATGGAGGTGTCAAAAAAGGCTTAGTAAAAAGGCTTAGCCAAGAACACAGAAAAGCTGGTAGCTAAATACATAAATTGCAATAAAAAATATATTGCGGTCCTAAATTGAGATAAAAACTATCCTATCATTTAAGTTGGACCAAACTGAAACTGCGTGTAAAATTTGGTTAAAATCGGTTCAGTAGCTGAGGAGTCCATTAGCCACAAACACTGGGACACGTAATTTTTATATATTAAGATGGTCAATGTTTTCGAATTGATGTTGAAAAAAAAATACATTGACAACTATTTTTATTTAGTTTTGAAGAAGCTTTCATTAAATATTTTTTAAAGTCTAATTGACTTCAAACACCATTTAAAAAGTGCTTGAAAATGGTTAGTAAAAATGTCAAAGATATTTTTTCTGCTTTGTGCTTAGTGCGATAGTAAAATAATCGTTCTCGTTAAAAACGATGTTTCAAAATCAATCTTCCTAATTCCAAAGTTTTTTTTTGAACTTCTTTGGTGTCAAAGTACTTTTAAAATAAATCTCTTATGAAAGCATTTGCGTGGATTGTTCTGACAGCTGTTCTTGTAGTTTTAAAGAGGAAAATTGAAGGAAAGTAAGCACAAAAAAGATCTTAAAGGATTTTAAAAAAGAAAAAAAAACACTTAGTAACATTTTTTATATTTGTTTGGTAATCCTTTTGAAGATTCGAGTTCTTGTTTTGATACTTTCCTATAAATCATTGAACAAATTCTCCTTCAGAGAAAATCTTTTTGGAATCAATATATTTTTTAAACTTTTGTAATTGACAACTAAAGCACATGTTTCATTCGTTACTACTTTAGTACCAATCCATAAACAGATTTACTTCTTATTCAGTCATAGAAGTTAAAATTATCTGCTGCGAATATGTTCTAAACATACAGTTTTGTTATTTATTTGTTTTATTTTATTCTCCTGACCATAATACATGTTCTTGTTTTTTCGTTTAATTAAATGGCATCTGTATGGGAAAAGCTCCCCTAATAACAAAAATTACTTATGCTTCTTTACAATAACATTTTCCCCACAAAAGTTTGCACGAAAACTTAAACACGTTTGTTGTTTGCTAGTCTCTAATGCGCAAATGTATATAGATTTCCACTTCACGTGTATATATGTACGTGTGTGTTTGTTTATACGATTTTCCTGCAGGTAAGTTTGACTCGTATAATTAATGCAGGACTGACGATAGGTTCCGCATTGTTTCCTTTGGAAAAAATGGACCTAAATTCTAGTGAAAGGACTAAAAACTAACCTTTATCTTAACTATCTAAGATTAAAACCGGTATTGCATTGGTGTAAATCTCGATTAACGATAATCTGCCTATTAATTGACATCTGAGCATTAATAATGATTTTTACCGCCAATTTATCATATTTTGTTTTCCAACTATACTTACTTATTTATTAATTTGCTTGTATTTTTGTCAATATTAAACCTACTTGATATATATATTTTTTTAATAACGTATCAACATTTATTGCAAATTTAGCGAAATAAATTTAGTATAACTGTAAATAATAGTAATTTTTTTAATTAGACCAGACCCATCATTAGTCATTTAGAAGGGAAGGGGGGCAGAGGGGGTCAATCGGCTCCCTGACTTTGAGAAATCAATGTAGTTACCTATAAATGGGCGTGGGTTTTGATGTTTTTCGATGAAATTGCGTCGTGTTTGTACCCTTTGCCCCCCCCCCCCTTGGAAAAACTTGAAGTGACCCCCCTGACTTAGACATAAAAATTTAAATACGTACTTCAAAGTCTATTTAATGGACACACTTTTAATTCAGCAGATTATGTCAGTACTAATTATGTCAGACATACGGCAAATGACTGAACACTGATTTTATTACAAAGGAAAAATGAGTTTTTTAAACTTATTACTGAATTATGTAAGGCAGTTTTTCTTTTCTTTTCAACAGGGCAGCGTTAGCGGCTTAAGTCGTTTGAAGACCTAGTGTGATCCCCCTGTATTGCATCCATCATTCCATGGGTCACCATTATGTC
Organism: Uloborus plumipes; assembly: GCA_038373865.1. Lineage (NCBI taxonomy): Eukaryota > Metazoa > Arthropoda > Arachnida > Araneae > Uloboridae > Uloborus > Uloborus plumipes. Next base: position 22,230 of record JAXGGA010015706.1, read on the forward strand.
GCGAATGTCCATGGCAGGTTTGACGTCCTGTTACCACGAGATGCAGACTCCTGGGCTTTCTTCGATGCGAAAATGCATTAGAAATTTAATTTTTAAGAGAGAATTCAAAGCCAAATGAAGGTCTTACTACCACGCTACCAGTCAACGTATTTTTATTACTATTTAATTGAAACGTAAATCAAATTAAAATAAGAAAAATGCTTATAAATTCCATGTGTTTATTTCATTTTTATAATTTTTCCACCAAATGTATTCTAAAGCAATCACTAGCAGAAAGCATTACATCTCTTATGAGAGCATAAGTATATTATATCATGAACCGAAACAATTATTACAACAAAATATTTTTAGGTAATAAAAATACTGGGAAATTTCACCCTGCAATTTAGAAAACAGGACAGATAATAAACTAAATTGTAAAAAAAATACCATGCTTTTAAAACTGAAAATGAATATATTAAGTTAACACCGAGTTAAATTATGATGGTATTTTAATTAGCAACTTTGACAACGCAATGTATTTGATTAATGAAAGTAAGCTTCAAATCCCGCAAATAGGGGCTTAATTATGATTAATCACTCTTGATTTATATCTGGTAACACGATATGGATATGAGTTTGAAGAGACAATTTACAGAAAGGTATTTAAAGCAACTGTATACAATGCATTCATTTTTAGGATATTTTTCCCATTTAAGATAAAATCGATGTTAGGTTAGATTAAAAGAAAATAATTATAACTAATTGCGCTTAACCATCACTCTCTATAAAAGTAAAAACTTTTATAAATATGCTGGCTATTTTTATAAATATGCTATTATTTTTGGTGCCAAGTTTAAAAAAAAAATAACAATTTAAAAAGCTCATTTCGTTTCAAATTTTGGTGACAGGTTTATTCCCCAGTTAATTTGGCTTTAATGGCCCTTTTACTAAGAGTGCTATCTCTTTTATATTTTTCAATCTTTGCATTTTTACCCCTTAGCTTCTTAGCACTTTATTTAGTAATTGCACTGCAGAGTAATACGAACTAAGATTGAGTGCCTAACTAAAATTTATTTTTTTCCAGAAACGTCTTCTATGCACCAAGAATTTAGGAAGAGAAATCAAATAGCTCCATAGCGGGAATTTTCGTTAATTTATGTTAAGCTAATATTTGCATTTTAGCAGATTTGCTTTAAGTTTCACTCTTCGTGATTTCACAGATGTTACGTTTGCCCAAATTAGAAATATTGTTTTCCCAACGTAAACACAATCATCTTTACGATACTAAGTAAATATTACTGTAAGTTCACGCTTTCAGTTCCCTTTTAATTATAATTTTAGAGTTCATTTTGACATTTATGATCATGAAGTTCACCCGCGCATTAAATATCGTAAAACAACTACAGTTGACTTGGTTTTCTTCGAAAGTAACATGCAAGAGAGGCCATTAAGGTTTTAGCAAACCAAAGAATTCGCTTTGAAAAGCATTACAAGGATCTCAATTAAGTTTAAAAATGAATTGTGAAACTTAAAGAAGTGAATTACGTAAGACTTAAAAGCATCATAGTACTTAGAAATCAAGCTTATTGAGTCATAAATATGCATTACTTGATTTTTTTTACATGTGCACTAGCATTTCAGTCTGTTAAATTTGTACGTGCACGATAGTATGTTGTACATGCGAATATTTAAAGATTGTATATATATTCATATATAAATGCTCAATAAGCATTTTTATTTTTTTAAATTACATATTTACGAGTAGAATAGTTTTATTTATATTGACGAGTGTTTTGTTAATAAAATATAAGCTTAAAATTGTATGTTGCTTGTTTTTTTTTTTTTCGCGTGTTTCTTAAATCGTTTGCAGTTGTTTTTATTTCAGCATTAAGAATTCTAACTACTTTTATGTGTAATACATAGCTCCTTAAGTTAATTATTGTTAACGATAAACTGCTACAGATGAAGCAGTTAATTTATAAATAGTACATAGTGTTTAAGAGCTTTCTTCAGCGTCAAAATAAATAAATAAGTATTGGAAACAGTGTGCTCAAATCTAATTTGTTTTTTTGTTCATGATATAAGGGAAAGAAAAATATACCTTATTTTTCTGAAAAAAAAATTTTTTAAACACGAAATTGTTTGTACAATTTTTCAATATTTCAGTAAAGTTATTTTTTTTTTTTTTTGAGCCTCAAAATTGGCCATAATCGTAAGTATTGCCAATGGTGTTTTCTAGTGGTATGCTTACCTTACACGTTATAAAATTGATTTCAATAAGTACATTTTCTATTCTTTCTTTCCTTATTTTTTTCATCTTTTCTTGAGAAGAACATAAATAGAATAAATATAACAAAGCTGCAAAATTTCAGAAGAATATATCCCCAAGTAGCACACTTCGTTTTGTAAAGGTTGTAAAATGGTTATTAACGTTGTAACAACCGCTTAAAAACGTTTATAAAGCGTTTAAAGGTTATTTGTGCTACCTGGGTCCGTAATTTTCAAAAAAGGATACATCTTTGTAAATCAGGTCTACTAAAGAGAAAAGCCCTGCTCACACTTGTTTTAAAAACACTTTTGCTAAATTTCTCCTCTTGGCTTCTGCCCTGTCGCTTCTCCAACCCATTCCTAGCCCTGAGGCTTCACAGTATGGTGACTGATTCATCTGCGTACAAGGGGGCAGTTCTCTTAAAAAAAAAAGGGGGGGGGAGAGAACAAAACGAAAAAATAATCAATTGACTAACTCTGGAACAGCAAAATTCTCAGAAATGGTCAATGTAAAAAAATATTGATTGCAGAAAGTGGTAGCAAGTAAATGTCGACTTATAGAGGTCACTAGGTTACTGTCAGTGTGCGTCGAGTTCGAGAGGTTTTCACCAGTTTTAATTACGGACTAACTCTGGAACAGCAAAATTCTCAGAAATGGTCAATGTAAAAAAATATCGATTGTAGAAAGTGGTCTAAAATAGCAAGTAGATGTCGACTTACAGAGGTCTCTAGGTTACTGTCAATGTGAGTCGAGTTCGAGAGGTTTTCACCAGTTTTAATTAGTACTGGATCAACCATTGGATACATAAATGTCGACTTACCGATGTAGTCGAGTTACCCACGTGTTGAGTTACAGAAGTTCCACTTTATTTTCAATACTTGTGAGATTCTCTGATGGAATTTTAATGTTAAAACTAGCTGCGTGGCCCGGCGTTGCACGGGCTGTAATGTAGTGAAGGCAGTTTGAGAAAAGTACTCGCCACCAAGGCGGCTCGCCTTTAAAGTAATGAGGAAAGTTTAAACAGTTTACTCGCCGCCAAGGCGGCTCGCCTTTACAGTAACAAGCAAAGTTTCAATAAACTACTCGCCGCCAAGGCGGCTCGCCTTTAAAGTACCAAGGAAAAGTTTAATAAACTACTCCCCGCTAAAGCGGCTCGCTAAAAAGCTTTCCTGCATCAAAGAATCAATCGAATTATTTGCACATGCTTCCTCAAAAATAAAGACGATGTCAAGTAGCGCATACTTAGCACTCTCCCTAAATAACAAATAAAATTCCTTTCCAAAAACAATTATTTACAAACCGCTTTCTTCCTGTAAAATTAATTGCAAAATTCTAAACGAAAAAGTTATTTTAATATTTGGATCGCAGCCAAAAAAAGTCCCTTCTAAAAACAGCAATTGCAATTTTATTTAAAAATACATTTTCAAAATGGTACCAGAGAAAAAATATGTCATTAATAATTAGAATAAAAACAATTGTTAGAACTTTGTTATAACACGTATTCAAAATGACAATGGAAAAAAATAACACTCTTTCATTTTAAAAAGTTCAATTTAATTAACGTTTTAATTTAAAATCGCAACGGAAAGAAATAAATATCCTGGAATTTTAAATAGTTCAATAATTTAATTAACGTTTTAATTCAAAATGGCAACGGTAAGAAACAAATGTCTTGGAAGTTTAATCATTTATTAGGCTTAATCGCTTTAAATTACTTATTAATTGATATCTTCGCTAATTAAAATCGTATGATTACATAAATTGAAACTAATGAAGCCTGAAAAATTACCTATCTATCGATACCTGGTTCGACTTTCAGTTCATTGGCGTTCAGGAGAAAGAAGCGTGACATAGATAGAAAGATACTCAGTTTTTAATATAAGTAGATGTTAGTAACATGGATTAAGCACACATAAAAATGAAACTTGGCGATACATTAATAATTTTAATAAAACTCCAAGAATTCAGTATAAACAAAACGTATTTTTTTTAAATTTTAATTTGTCATTACGATTAAATTATATTTAGTATTAATGAATAATGCATTTTTATCGAGAAGCTAAATTTAACATTCAGATCTAAAGCTGGAAAAATGCAGTGATAAATATTAACTTACTTCCCTTACGCATTTTAATGCAACTATAAAAATGCTTGACATATCTGAAATGCAATATCATCAGTAGAAAGCAGATTGAATAGAAAAATTGTCCATACTTTAAATGTTATTCAGTTTCAAATATTTTTAGTTTCATTCCTGTCATGAAATACCAGATAGTGCGCAACATATTTCTCTTCAGTTGGTTTGATAAATAATAATATCCTTCTGATGTGACAAAAAGTCGATACAAAACTGAAAAGAGTGTATGTTTCCTCTTGGAAACGATAGCAATGATTTTAAATGTTTCCACTTGTTTTAAATCCTCAAAAGTTACATGGAAAATCCTTAATTTCACGGAAAATGATTTTTTTCTAAGGGGGATTCAGATAGCATAGATTCTTATCTTTGTGTCAATTTGCTAAAAAATAATGCACTTATCAATGGTTAAATTCTTATATTGACTTCACTATATTTTCACCTGGAAAGTTTACAATTTTACAGTAATAAATTGTAAACTTGCTAATTTTACAGTAGTAAGCTTTAAAAATTGCTAGTTTACAGTAATAAAGTGTAAAATTGCTAGTTTCACGATTTATTACCGTGCATTTTACAGTTTTAAACTGAAACTCTGGCCGCCAGTATCATACTGTTTTCTTTTTCACAGTATAATACAGCTAATTTTATGGTAAAATTGCAAATTTTACGTCAATTAATTGTAAAATCGCTAGTTTTACAGTAATAAACTAAAATACTTAGTTTTACAGTTTATTACTGTGATTTTACTGTGTTAAACTCTCTGGAACCTCTGCTGCATTTTTAGTGTGTGTGCACCTATTTATTAAATTCGTAGTAAAAATTGTCTTCCTAATCAAAAATAGTTAAAAATCTAATGCAATAAGAAATCACTTGATACATTCAATTCTATAGTAGAAATATTCACAAAATTAAACCATGAAAACACGAAAATCAAGAAATGAATATTTATTTTAACTTAGTATTGCATGGTATAATTACATATTCTCATTGAATTCTTGAATTCGACTCTTCTCTGATTTAAATGAAATGCATCATCCCTTCCGGGAAAAGCTGCTGAATGAATTTCGAAGACTTGCATCATACGCCCATCTCTAAGCAGATTAACATGATTAAATATTAATGAAATAACAAAGGTTTATACGCCTTTATATTACACATAATATTCCTAATAGCATCAGAACTTTGATTCTTTAATGAGTTTATGTTTCGACATCCATAACTATAAAACTACGTTATTCTTGAAATACATTATCCTCTTAAATATTTTCTGAAAGTCAAAGCTGCAGTCTTAGAGTTCTAACAATGTAATCAAGTGTATGTAAACACGTGTTTATTTAATTTCAGGGATCATTAATTTGAATCATTTTGTTAAAATACATGTAGTTTCCTGTTCTATTTGATTAAAGAAATAGGAAGTTTTGTTTAAGCGAATAAGTTCATGAACTTTATGGAAGAATTACTTATTAAACATATTTTCTACAAAATGCCTTGACAGAATGTTTAACAGAAAGTTGATTATGATGTCTCATAGCTTTCTCAAAAGCATTTTGAAATTTTTTTAGGAAATCTCAAATCAGTTATTTTTAACGAATTTTTCAGCAGAACTGCACGCATTGTTTCAAGCTAAAATTTCTGATGTTTGTATTTCATTTTATTCCGATCATTTTTTTTCTAAACATTTCAAAGAATAAGTGCCACAGTTTAATTAAAAAGAATTATGACTTTGTTTTTCTAGTAAACGCTGTTTTTTTCAATATTTTGTTGTGTTTATATTTCATACTATATACTTTTTATAAGGGGTGTAGCACGTTCATCTTGTACTGTGTAGTGCCCTTT
>JAXGGA010015707.1:0-28448 GCA_038373865.1 Uloborus plumipes
GGAAGGTCTAAAATAGTATATGTAAATACAAACACACAAAAAATACGAATACAAAACGTTTGGTTTACTAAGTAGATCCTAAAATAATTCCTTTTTTCGGGATTTTGACACAGCGAATTGGTGTATTATATCTTCAAAATTAATGCCGTGAGCGACATCACTTTCAATACACAGAAGGCCCAGTGACGAAGTTCTCTCTTGACCCATAGTTGAACGCATAAAATTTTTTATAAGCTTCAACTTGGAGAATGATCTTTCCCCTTCTGCATTCGAACCCAATATCGAAAGGTATATGCGCAATGCAATATTAACATTTGGGAAACTTGACACAAGTTTATCCTTTATTTGTAATTTGATGAGATCCGTTATAGAGGTGGTTTTGGGGTACAAATTTGAAAAAATCAAATACTCATCAACAAAGTTTTCTTCTAAGTCAGACGGATGCATTTTTACCAGAGCTTAAGTCTTAACCTTGATAATGTCCTCGGTCAGTGTATTATCCGTAAGAAAACTAAATGTGTCATCAAGGCCGGTATACGCAGTGCGTCTCTTTGTCATTTCAGCGCAAAGCACATCCAGAACAATAAAAAAAACATTAATCTTAAAGGAATCTTTGGAGCTTGCGAGAGGGAGTCTCATCTGGCCCTTCATCGAACTGTCGTTTTCTCTTACGAACTCTAGATTCGGATTCTTTAAATTCTGAATCTGGTGCAAGGGCTTTTGCCTTAAGATAATAGCTATTATACGTGTCCTCAGTTCTGCAGTGAGATAAATATTGATTTAAACTGTCGTAAAGTCGCACCATCGTGTTAAACTCGATGCCAGGTTCTTGAAGAGATTTATTTACAACTAGCCGGGTACCCGGCCCTGCCCGGGTTTCGACCGGGTATGGTGTTTTAGTGACACTCGTTCATGAATTTTTCAACATTAAAGTGCATATCTATATACACAATGGCTACTTCTGTAAACAATGGCAATTTTTTCTGACTGGACAAACTAAAAAACTGCATTACACACCTTAAATACAAATGCAAGCTACAAATAATGTTTAGGTAAATCGGAAATGTTATAAGCTTGGTACAGGGTGCGGCGGAGAAACTTGCAGACTTGAAAAGTCAACTAAGGGAAAAGTACATCATGTATCAGTTTACTACTTTTTATAAGATATGGTACCCATTCTGAATTTTTATATTAGTTAGATTAAAAAACTACATCGGGAAGAATGACGGCCCCTGTTAATGATGCACTCATGTACCCTAGATTTGTTGCACTCTTTCGAGCATATCGACTGATGGGATGTTGGTGATAGTAAGCCGGATGTTGTTCTCTAGGCGTTGCAGGGTCTGGGGCTTGTCGTTGTAAACGATCGATTTGAGATACCCCCATAAAAAATAGTCACAGAGTGTCAAATCGGAAGAGCGGGCATTCATCATGATTACTATTAATATTGTTGTTGCGAGGCAACCAAATTTGCAACAATGGGTTGCAAATTTAATTATTTAATGGGGAAATTACATGAAATTTACTGTTTTCCAAAAAAGTTTTTTAAACTAAGCTTTTTAGAAAGAAATTATAGCTTATCCTGCTCCCTGTTACTGTAGCTATTTACTTTGAAAAATGGTTAAAATCGGTTCAGTAGTTTTGAAGTTTACCCCGGACATACGCATACAAAAGTAGTCTTTTATGTATATAGATATCGACGTGTTTTAGTAGATCTTCCCAAATAACTGTGATTAATACCATCTCCAAAGTATTCATTTGATGGATTAAGGTTTGTGCCTCAATCACTGTTGTAGGTTTCATACCTTCACTAGTTGAAATATTTGTAAGAATACCACGTATATCATCATAATGGATGGGCACATAATGTTTTTACAGCCTCATAACGTGCTGACCATCTGGTCTCTGAAAGTCTTTTACAGAAATTTTACTTCCCAAAGACCCTAGTTTAGACCATCTTTGAGGGGACGCTGTAAATAAATTGTAGAGCGATTGCAAAATTGCAAAAAATTTTACAGCTTCTATGCAGCTTTCTGCCGCCGCTGTGCCAACTAGAGTAAGACTATGAGTTCCACATGGTACCCAAGTGGCTGCGCTGTTGATTTCCCTAAATCTAGTTTGTACTCCCGAATACACTCTGGAAGAGTGTATTAAAACATAATACATACACAAACATAATACATATTACATACAGGGTGTCCACTCAAATCGTGGACCAATAGCTGATTTCTAAACCGTTAGAGATAAGCATATAGTTTATTTAGGAAAAAATCTCCAAATTATGAAAGGAATTTTGGGTCTATTCAATGTTTTGTTGTAGATTTTGAAGGATTTCGCATACGGTCCCTTAAGCGATCTCTCGATGACGTCATGAAACAATGCAAAATCTTGATTTTTCAAAACGTCATAACTCGGTCAATTTTTGTGGTAGAAGAGTGATTTTTTTTTAGTTTTAAACGTTGCAGTGTCAAGAATGTTTTACTAAATATGATTGATAGGACTGGGGGGCTGTATAAAAATTTAAATTTCGTAACTCTTTCAAAATTTGATTTTTTGAAAAACATTGAATAGACCCAAAATTCCTTTCATAATTTTGAGATTTTTTCCTAAATAAACTATATGCTTATCTCTAACGGTTTAGAAATTAGCTATTGGTCCACGATTGGAGTGGACACCCTGTATATAAACATATTACATATATCATAATTCTGGAATTATGGTTATTGAAAATGGCTCTATGAAAAATAAAAACATTAAAATCCCAAAATAAAATAATGTTATTTTACCGCATCATCACATTTTCGGATTTATATCTACAACAGAATTATTACTTAATATTAACGGTCAATTTCAGTTAAAAAAATTTTTTTCGGGGCCTACACTGCTGGAGTGCCTAGGGCCTACGACACCCTTAATCCGGCCCTGTATGTAGCCCTGGTCTTCCCTATTCCTTTTGTTCCTTTTTTTGCTACCTTTTTAGTTGTATGGTGGTATTCAATTCTTAAAATCTTTAAAACAAATAATCTTGTAGAATATTTCCTTTTTATCAAATCACCATACTGTAATTTACTGTATAAATTTTGCATTTAAATTTAAATTAATGCCAAGATCTTTTGCATGATCAATTCTAGAAAGTGTTGAATTAGTAACTGTTAGATTTAAGCCTTTAAATCTTTTTAAATACAATCAGCTCCATGTAAGGCCCCTATATAGACGAGCCGGCGCATCAAGATTCAGTTTCACCACTTTGGATCCAGCGCGTGTTTGAGTGGTTGTCTTTTCTAGCCAGTAATCACGTTTTGGTAATTTTTCAGTGGAGCAATTATTAGCGGCATGTGGATTTGGCAAGGATTAGCAATGTGCCAAAACTTTTTTCTGGTAACCCCACACTACAACAATGAAAAATTGAAAGTAAAAGTGAATGAATTGGATCCAAAGTGGTCGAACTTAAGCTTGATGCGTCGGCCTGTCTACATAGCGGCTCTAGCTCCATGGAAGTACTGTACATAATGTTTTACTTATCTTAAACTTCAGTTTGGCAACGGTCTTTAAATTTATATAACTGATGCATTGTGATTTTAGTAGTTGTACAGTTCATACCATGTTTTAATGTTTTCAGTGTCTTTTTACGTCAAATATTTTGATTTGTCAGTTGTTTGCCCTTTTTACTTCATAGTCAAAATAAATTGTTTTTCTAGAAAGAATTACTGTTGATCTCTGCATGAATTGTTTAACAGTAACTATGTCCTAAAGTTTTCTGTCTTAAACATTTCTTTCAGACTAAGAAGGCCCTCTTTCGAGATCTCCATCACACGATCCAGGAACTGACTGAGAAAGACGATCAGAGTTTGCGAGCTGCCCGGATCCAGTTCCTGCTTCGGGCTGCCACTGCTGTTGCTCAAACATTACCCGAAACGTTGCCGGATTGCATTGCAGTGGAAAATAACAATTGTGTAGATTCGCCAAACCAAGTGGACTATTGTATTGCTAGCAAAAGATTTAACGACATCTTGGATTTAGCTAGAGGATGGGAGCTGGATTTAGATGATATACGCCGCCATTATGTTTGCGAGCTATATTCTGGTGGGCAGGATCTCTTAGCTCAGGAGGTAATTTTTTTTTATTTATTTACATTTTGCATTACAAACAATATTTATGTTTCGCCACATGATAAAAAGCATACCAGTTAAACAGAATTCTTCTGTTTTTTGTGCATAAAAGGTAATGTGCCTGAACGTGTTTACAAAATTTATCCATCAATACTGTCTTGCCCCACTTAATCAGGTAATGGATAAACGAATACCCCGCTTATATTGATAAAATATCCCGTAACCAAATGCTGTCGTCCCCGCTTAATCAGGTGACGGATAAATGAATACCCAGCTGATACGAATAAAATATCTCGGAACCGATGCCCATAGACGTAATGTTAAAGATCCCCTCTTAATCGAATACCCCGTTTGCTTGAATAATATTTCTTGGAACCAACAGTATTCATTTAAGCGGAGCTGACAGTATTAAGTTTTTTTGCGGGGGAGGGAGAATATTCTAAATTTTTATGATTTACTCTTTTTTAACTGTTGCAGGAAACATTTATTATGTTTGGATTTTGATGTGTAAAATAATCTATTTTCAAGTGTCTCTGGTTTACCTCTTTTGTAGGAAGTTAAAAAATTCATTATATAAATAGTGCAGTAGGATTCCGGTCATCTGCCATTCCTCGTTATCCATGATACCAGCTTGTATTTGTATTTTTTATTTAATTAATTAATGCTACAAAAATCATTGAAAAATAGTCTTAAAATAGCTTTTTAGCATTAGTAAGTGTTGATGAGTCTGCTGATAGCTTGCAGGTATCAATGAGTATATGTGTCTGCCAATAGCTTGTGCGTGTCAGTAAGTGTACGTGCTCTATTATTAACTAGCTGTGTAGCCCGGTCTGCCTTGAGAATAAAAGTTATGTCAAGTGAAGCATGTCTAAAAGTTATGATCAGATCAAAGTCGATATTTTTCCTGCAACTAGTACAAAAAATTAATCAATCGCCAAAATATTTTTAATCCCCTCGTTATTGGAAAAACCTAAACGCAAAAGAAATAATTTTGTTTGTTCATACTCAAGAAAAAAAATGGCAACAATATTTATCTGATACTTTTTATGAATGACTTCTTTCACACTAATCAATTTCTTTTACACTCGTGCAGACAATTTTTATATCAGATTTAAAATTGATATCTCCAAACTTAAAAATGCTCATATCTTTTTGCCTGGTGAAAATGTCAATTAGTAATTTGAGAACAATTGGAAGGAAAACTTCTTAATAGGTATTTTCCCCGATCATTCCAATGAGACCAAAATCAAGAAGATCCGATAATTATTTCGGGCGGAAAGAGCCATACTGCGCCATTTTCCGGTCCTTAAATAAAAATTTGAACAGTTGGGTACTTTTTTGACGTTTGAAAACCCCCCAATGACCCTTCCCGGGCGCTCAGTACCTCCCTACCAAATTTGGTTAAGATCCAACGTAAACTGGATTTGTATTGGGAACATACAAATAAACATACATGTACAGAAAAAAACAACCTTACGAATGCACAAATGAGCAGGGATACTGCAGACACGTGTTTCGGCGTTACAAGGAACGCCTTTTTCAATGCAAAAAAGTTGTGAGCTTATGTCTGTGCATCCATAAGCTCACAACTTTTTTGGATTGAAAAATGCGTTCCTTGTAACGCCGAAACACGTGTCTGCAGTATCCCTGCTCATTTGTGCATTCGTAACGTTGTTTTTTTCTGTACATCTATAGCACAAAGGTATTTTCAACTTTAAACATGCATGTATATTTTCTGTTTTATTTATATGGATGTGGACAGGGGGAATTCCCCCAATACCATTAAAGGGAGCATGGAATATTAACCCATTAATGCCTGACATAATGGACAGAAAAAATAGTGAAAAAAATACTATGTAAAAAATAATTTGTTTATTAAGGAAAGAAAAATAGTCCCTTAAAAGTTACGATGGACCCCAGAGGGTATATAGTTTTTATACTAAAATTTTTTCCGCCTACGATGTAATTTTTAAATAGAAATTTTATAAGAAGAAATAAAAGCAGCAATTAACATAAACTGAGAATAACTTTGAAAACTTAGCTTTTTTTCTTGAGATTGTGAACGATGTTATTTTTGATAAAGGTCATATTAAAACTGCTGGGTCATTCCATGTCAAATCAACACAATTTTGGAAGAGTTTCAGAATTGATGTCTCAGATTTTCATGATTTTTGGTATGCAGCATTATATCATAGACATATGAAAAAATACCAAATTTCAGTTACATAGCACAATTATTTTTTAAGTTATAAATTTTTTAAATTTTAAATTTCTTTGAAAAAACACGATACTTAACCACATTAAAATGCCCATAGGCTCGCAACCAGTGGTGATATTAACCTGGGACTGGTCTCATTTTAAAGCTGTTGAATAGGGCTTTATTATGATATGCTACAACATAGGGGTTAAATTTTTAAAAAAATTTAAATTTTAAAATTAAATTTTAAATTTTAAATTTTTCAAAAAGTGGCAATTTTAAAAATTCCAAAAAATTACCAAAAATTGTTTGTGATGTCTTGATACATATTGCAAAATTCTATGATGGGATCTCAATGGGATCAGGAGATACAGGGCTTCAGAGATACACATGTTTTGTCAATAATATACCATATTAGTAAAATTTTATTGTTTTTGAACTAATTTTCCTATGCAATGTGCAGGATCCTATTATATTAATAAAACGCAGTGATTACTTCATTTTACCATGTTTGCAAACCTCTCATTTGCCTACATGTAGAGGGAAACCCCCTTTTACTCAGATAAAAAGGGAATTTCCCTTGGGGGAAACCCCTTTAACTAGGTGAAAGCTGATTGGAATACAAGTAAGGGAAATTCCCTTTAACTGTAAGAAAAGGGAGATTTCCCTCCGTGGGGGGATTCCCCATTTCACAAGTATAAGCTGATTGGTCAAGCAGACAAGATCACTCATTTACAGCTAGTTTAGCATCACAGTTGCTTGTAGGAAGTTCATTTGATGTTTCATGTGATGTTGTATCAAGAAGATAACTTATTTCTTGGCCCCTGCACGTTTCCTTGCTGATTTCTCCCTATTTATCACTTTCATGATGGATACCACTAACAAGATAGTAAAAATGGATTGCTTTAACCCTTTTAATAAGCCAAATCACTCCCATGCAAGAAAAAGACTGAGACGTGTTACTTCATGGATGTGTGACTTGATTCCAGGAACATCCGAGTTATCCGTGGTCTGTGATAGTTGTAGGAAGCAGCTGACAAAGTTGAAAAATGAAAAAGATGGGGAAACTTCCCCTGGAACTAGCAAGGTACCTGAAGAAAGTCAGTCTGATACTGAAATTGAAGAATCACCTATAGATATACCATTTTCAAATGAATCTGAAGCTCTGAGTTCCCTTAACAGCTCTCTTTTAGAGATGGGAGAGTCGCCTGTAGACAAAAAGAGGATGCAATCAAAAATTTACTCTACTGAAAAGGCCAACCGAATCAATGTGGCTGTCAAGAGAAAACTGCTAGTGAATGCATCGAGCGATGAAGAGAATGATGATTCACAAGACGAGTTCTTTACACATGTGAAAAAACTGTACAACAGCTTCACTAGTAGGAAGAAGAAGCTTCAACTGCTGACTCTTATGCCTGACAGCTGGAGTGTGAGGAAAGTAATGCGGGAATTTTCAGCCCCTAACTATTTAGATTGACAAGCCAAGACATTGTTGAAAGAAAAGGGCGCCTTGTCTGGTCCTGATATGAAACCAGGAAAAAGTTTATCAAAGCATACCGTTGATATTGTGAAAGGATTTTATACAAGTGACGAAATAAGCCGAGCAATGCCGGGGATTAAGGACTTTATATCAGTGAAAGACCACAGCACAGGTATTAAAGAACATGTTGCAAAAAGGTTGATGCTTAATAATTTAAAAGAAGCCTATGAAGTTTTCAAAGAAAAATTCCCAGCTGTAAAAGTAGGATTTTCTAAATTTGCAGAGCTGAAACCCAAAAATTGTGTGCTAGCAGGCCAGAGTGGAACACACTCAGTCTGTGTGTGCACTACTCATCAGAATGTGAAGCTTATGTTTGAAAATGGAAGAATGAGCTCAATGACAGATGAAAAAATAAAAACATACAAGGACTGCCTGCAAATGATGGTTTGCAGCCCCCCACCATCAACTGACTGCTTCTTTTCAACTTGTGTGTCATGTCCGGGTACCAGAGGGATTAGAGAACTTTTGGAAAAAGCATATGAAGACAATGCAATTGAGACTATCACATACAGACAGTGGATCTCTGTGGATCGATGTAACTTAGAAATTATCCAAAAACCGGTTAGTGAATTTATTGATGTATTTTGTAATAAACTTCCTATCTTACTTCGTCATCACTTTATAGCAAAAGAACAAAGTGCATTTTTGAGACACACAAAGGAAAATCTTCTGGAATGTGAAGTAGCTGTTATTTGTGACTTTTCTGAGAATTATTCTATTATTATACAAGACGAGGCACAATCATATCATTGGTCGAATACTCAGGCAACCATTCACCCTTTTGTGGTATATTTTAAAGAGAAGGAAGTTGAGCATTTAAATTTCGTAATAATATCAGACTGCCTCAACCACAACACTACAGCTGTCTACCTGTTCCAGAAAAAATTGATGGAATACTTGAAGTGCAAATTTCAAAGACCTGTCAAAAAATTCTTTTATTTCTCTGATGGCTCTGCAGCCCAATACAAAAATAAAAAAATTTTTATTAACTTGTGTAATTACAAGCAAGATTTTGGAGCTGAGGCTGAATGGCACTTTTCAGCTACAGCACATGGCAAAGGTCCATGCGATGGGCTCGGGGCCACAGTAAAAAGACTAGCCGCCAGAGCAAGCCTACAAAGACCGTATCAGGATCAAATCACGAATGCAAGGCAATTATTTGAATGGTCACATAAGAACATAGCTAACATCGACTTTGTATTTGTGACCATTGAAGAATACATTAAAACTGAAGAACAACTGGCTAACCGGTACGATACAGCTCTAACTATATCAGGAACCCAAAAATTTCATGCCTTTATACCTCTCAGATGTGGAACCAAAGTAAATGCAAAGTTATTTTCTTCTGCAGATGTTTCAAGCATATTTCCTGTTTTGAAGGACGTTCAGCAGACATCATTTTCAGACATTAGTGGGTATATAACATCTATCTATAATGAGACTTGGTGGTTGAGTTATGTTCTGGATAAAGATGAAGACAGCAGTCAAGTGCAAGTTACATTCCTCCATCCTTCAGGTCCGTCATCCTCATTTATATATCCCACACCACCTGACACACTGTGGATCCCATTTTCAGATGTAATGTGCAAAGTGAACCCCACCACTCAGACTGGCCGAACATACAGTTTACCAGACAGTGAACTAAACAAATGTGTGGGTATCTTCCAACAATTGAAGTCTTCATAAATTAATTTGTTAATAATTAACTCATAAAATAAGGCTGAGAATGGTAAGTGTCTATGTGATATTCCTCTATTTAAAAAATTAAAAGTAATAGCCACTGCTTGTTTTATTGATATGTGTTGTTTGTTTCATTCAATAAACTGTACAAAATTTCCTCTGTTGATACTAATTCTGGTATTTTTCACAAAACGTGTATTTCTGAAGCCCTGTATCTCCTGATCCCATTGAGATCCCATCATAGAATTTTGCAATATGTATTAAGACATCACAAACAATTTTTGGTAATTTTTTGGAATTTTTAAAATTGCCACTTTTTGAAAAATTTAAAATTTAAAATTTAATTTTAAAATTTAAATTTTTTTAAAAATTTAACCCCTATGTTGTAGCATATCATAATAAAGCCCTATTCAACAGCTTTAAAATGAGACCAGTCCCAGGTTAATATCACCACTGGTTGCGAGCCTATAGGCATTTTAATGTGTTAAAGTATGGTGTTTTTTCAAAGAAATTTAAAATTTAAAAAATTTATAACTTCAAAAATAATTGGGCTATGTAACTGAAATTTGGTATTTTTTCATATGTCTATGATATAATGCTGCATACCAAAAATCATGAAAATCTGAGACATCAAGTCTGAATCAGTGTGTTGATTTCACATGGAATGACCCTGCTACAGAACACACTTTACAATGGTTATGTGCTGCAATCTGTTAATAACCAATTGAAACAATACCGAGGTACTGATTGAACACTATTATGTGGTTGAAATGTTCATTTTGGGGAAATTCAGACCCTTTTTTGGACCGTCCCTAAAAAGGGACGCTAGGCATTAATGGGTTAATCATTAGCATTAAATAATTCGAAAATTTTATTTTAGTGTTTTTTATTCCTTCATTTATTTAACCCTTCCTATTTTTCTCCCAATTCAGCTTATCCGCCTTTACGTTTATGGCATATAACCAGGACTTTACTGTAGTTTGATATTTTCTCACAATCCTCTCAACTGCCTTTTAAAAGTCTTATTTATTTAATTTTTTATTCTTCTTTTTGATCTTAAAAATGAACATATTTTCTTCGAAATTACTTTATTAGTTAAATCTGACGCATTTATAATGAATTCCGATCTACAAAAAAAAAATTGGTTTTGTTTCCATCTTCTGTCTAAAAAATATTTTTTTGTTATGGTTATTGCTTTAAGAACTTCAGTTCCATTATGTGATGAAAATGAACGTAATTTTTTGTTAAATTTTTATTTCTTTTTTTATTTATCTTTACCATAATGGATTAGTGTCATTTTGCACTGTTTTTCATTTGCAATTATTACCATTTAGATACTGTCTGCTGTAACGGATAAAGAACATCTAGCGTCACAGCTACTTTTATTGGCTGGCCAAAGAGTGCATAAAATTATTTTTGATAGTAGCGATCCTACAAGCAAACTTGGCTGTTTAACTCCAGATGTAACTGCCTTCTTAAAGAAACTGGTATGTGTTTTGTAATTCCTTTAATTGCATCTTACATTTACATGTATTCATACATATATATATATTAGGGGTGCGACATCGAAGTTAAAACATCAATGTTTCAAGACATCGATGTTGGAAAATAAGGACATCGGTGTTATTGATACATCGACCAGAAAACAACAATCTTTTTTTTTATTGCTTACACACTTGAATGTACAGTTATGCAGTTACTGCTCATTACAAGCGCCTCTTTATATCACTCAATTATATATGTTACGGCCAAAGCCCGAAGTCCGGCCACTTCGCGAATTGGCCAGCCACTTCGCGCATTGGCCGGGGCGTGTGGCCAATGTCCGATGTACTGGAAATGAATTGCGTATACGCGACTTTGGCCAGCCACTTCGCGAAGTGGCCGGAACTCCCTGGCCAATGTGCGATGTTCTTGATGTTCGATGCAGTTGCACTTCCAAGTGCTCAACAAATCGCTGCAGGTGTAAAAATAAAACGTTTGTGCAATATTCGAAATGCCATAACAATTCGTCTTGTTGTGTCAAATGTTGCTACTTATAGTTTTCCGTAATAAACTAATTCAGTAGATAATGTGATTATATTTTTGTTTGTTAGTTTGTTTTCTCCAAGGAAGAGGAAATTTTCATTAAGTTTTCTAGTATTGTGAGATCTTTACGCTACTACCCACCTTGGCCCTTTTTCCGATAGACGATCCTAGGTGCCTAAGAGTGAGGATTCGTCTGAAAACCTGCTATGTGGCAGAAGCGGATTGTAGGGGGGGGGGGGAGCCCTTCCAAAGGGATAAAAATAAATTTACTATGTGTTTAATGTTCAATTGCTTTTAATTTCTCCATAACATTCGTAAAAATTTTTGAACTATGTCTTTAAAAAAAGCTCATGAACAGCATATTTGAATAACATCACTTTGGTTTGCGATGGGAATAATATAGCAAATAATGTAGCAATCAGGGGTTAGACAGAGTAAAAAATTACATAAAACTCAGGGTTTGCGAAATCAATGGTACATAATATATATCACTAATTCATTCATTAATTCATCTGCGATAGAAAAAGTGACGATTTTGTTTTGATATTTTCTTGTTTTAAATCATATTGACAGTTGTTCTAAATAATACCGTGCATCATTTACTAATTAGGTTAAATAATATCGAATCATTTGACATAATTTTTAATAGTGTTTCCCAACCTTTTTGAGTTTATCGCCCCTTCAAGACGCTGACTGACACCTATTGCCCCCCCCCCCTTTCTCTAAAAAACAATAAGTTGACCGAAGTGAACATCGATATTATTCAAAATATAAGTACCTAACTTTAATTTGAAGTAAAATGTACTCAATAAAGCAATTATAATCAATCACTTCTAAACTAAAAATACCTTTATTCTTTTTTAATTTCACAAAGTGAAGCATTTGGAGGGAAATATCTAAAATTTTGGACGTACTTTTCAAAAAACAGAAGTATATTTTTCAAGAAATATTATTTTCTTTTCTACACTAGACTCTGGGGGAACTAAAATCGTTGAAACTAAAAATTTGAATTAAAACAAATTGACAATTTGAAAATTTATAAAATTAGCAATAAATGACAAAATACTTCCTAAGGTTCATCCTAAGTGCAAGGAGGAAGCTCTTGAACTTTAATTTTAAGTTCAATTAATTTTATTCGAATTCAAAAAGCGCGAAAAATATATTAAAGGTTTTTAATTAATTTCTTCATCGCCCCCATGCTGATGGGAACCACTGGTTTAATAGTTGATCTGCTTAAAATGTTTAAAAAAAATTTCCGCCACACATTCGAAGTAAATTAGTACACGTATGTAATCCTTCGGCACTTTAAACTAGATTAATTGACTTCGTGTTTTTTCTCCCCACACCCCTTTTTATTTAGAGGAACTTTGTGAGAATTTTTTTTATAAAAAAATGTATGGGGGAAGCACTTTTTACTTTTCTGGGCCCCCCCACAAAAACTATTTCTGTATCCGCCTCTGCTCTGTGACAGGTGAAATGTGATTATCATTAGCATTATGGTAAACAAGCACAAAATGTGACATGTGAAAAAGGTCATGACACACAACAGGTGTTGTGTTACCTTTTTTCTAACTTTGGCCGATAGCCTCTAGCCAGTTCGCGAAATGGCTGGCCAAAGCCCGAAATCACGGAAAGATCGGACTTTGGCCGGTCATTTTGAGGCGATATTGGCCATTTCGCGAAGTGGCCGGCCAATTCGCGAACTGGCCGATTTCGGGCTTTGGCCGTAACATATATATATTTTGTCTTCTGGAAAAGCATCAACCGTAAGATATCTATGTCAATTAAGAAAACTTTTTTCAGTGAGTTCAGTACTGCAACGGTTGATTAACTGAATAACTTTTTTTTTGTCGCATATTTTTATAAAACTTGTTTTTTGCTAAAATGTAAAAAGTACATCGAAAGAAGAAAAAAAAAAGAAAAAAAAATTGAACAAGAAACAACAATAATTAAAAGACATTAAAAAAAGCGGCGAAAGCAAATTAGAGATGTTTCAGAAACATCGAGAGCAAAACATCGATAATAATCATAGAAAGTTTTTTTTCAGAAAGTGAGTTTTCAGTCAGTGAGATATGTACAGCAACTGTTGATCAACTGTATAACTTTTTTTTTTGTTGCATATTTTTATGAAACTTTTTTTGCTGAAATTTAAAACATCATTGAAAAAAACATCGATAATAATCATAGAATTTTCTTTCCAATGGGGTTAATATTGCAACTTTTGATTCATGATGAAATTTTTTTAATAAGTATGCTTATCGCATATTTTTCTTTGGCTTTTTTTGCTAGCTTAAAATATTGACAACGGAAACAACATCGAACACAAATCATCGATGTTGAAAAACATCGACCCTCAAACATGGATGGTAAGAGCATGGATGTTCTTACAAAAACATCGATGTGATGTTTCCGACATCTATGTCGCAGCAGTAATATATATACATTAATTAATGTATGGTTATTTTTGAAATGGTGATCTAAACATCATCAGTGCTTGTTAAATGCAATATGAGATACATTTGCTTATCACATCAAAACCTCATTTACTGATTTGCATTCCACTACATAGTATTTGATAAATCTGCAGAGAGTGAAAAGATGCTCTTTAATGTGTAGTTATTAACAGGGATGATCTTCCGCGTATCCGAGATTTTCCGCTTTTTGTTTCTTTTTTTCGTTCTTTCCGCGATCAAAAAATTTGTATTGCATCAAGTTTAGAAAAGAACTAAAAATACACTCATTATTAAAATGGTTTTGATTATCATTTTAATAATGATTAATAAGATGAAATTTATAAGATTAAAATAATTTGATTTTAAATAGTAGAGGTTGAAATTATTTCCAACTTCCAAAATAATGCAAATGCTTTTAGGATGCAGTAGGATTAAAATCTCAAGGATGACCTGCAAGTATCGGCGAACTATGTACTTTATTTTGGCATGTTGCCAAAAACATCAGTTTCCATGGTATTCGGTAGAAATTAAAACAGTTCAGTTAAAATATTCGAGATCTTTGTCGAAAATTTGGAAAACTACTTTGATCTTTAAAATTTATCATAATAACTAAAGACTGTGCAATATCATTTACAGAATTTATTTCTTGAGATACACCTGTCTAATTCATCAAAAAATGCTCCCCCCCCCTTTTTTTCTACATTGTTGGAAATGACGTAAAAATAAATAGTGAATGAACAATTAAGCGGTTTTAAAAATAATTACTTTCGATTTCATGGTACAAATTAAGAAGAAATATTGCTTGACTAATTTCGCATAATATGGGAAAATAATCTATCCGAATTTTATGCCATGCAATTTTTCCTCTTTTTTGACTTTGAGCTGTTTTCATCCCTGTATTAAGTGTGCATAAAATATTCAATTGTTTTTCTCTTTTTTCAGGGTGATACAACTCTTCGATGCAACAACGTCCCCCTAGATTTAACTTTGGTTCTACTGGACCAGATACTCGTGTACATGCCAGAAAACAGCAGAGAACAAAAGTTGGCGATAGCTATGAAGCAGGCTCTATTGACTTTGGTTCAAAAAGATGTGAAGTGTTCTTGATAGCAAGATGAAACTTTTGTTCCTGGCGTTTTAGAAGTCCAAAGATAGCTTAATGCATGTTATCTTCGTAACCGAAGTAACGTTTGCGTGTAAGGTTGAATTTCTCTTGTTTGAAATAATTCAGAATTAATGTATAGGAGCATCGGTTCTTTGAAGTTTGATTTAAAAAAGTCCTTCTGGGGTAGCTTTGAGCCTCAAATTCTAGATTTAACCCAGCACTGCATGATTTTTTGTTTTTCTTCAAAAAAATATATATTTGTTTTTCAATGTAATAAAAAACATGGAAAAATGTATAAAAGACATTTTGAGGGTAGATGGGGATGATTGCTTTAAAGATACCTAATAATTGCTTTTTATGCTTGAGTTGTCTTTTGATTACATTTTGCAGGTCTTAAGGAAAAATAGTCTATGTATCCAATTGGCATCACAATGCAGTGTAGGGTTAAAACCGCCCCACTCATGTTTTAATAGTTGTTGGCATAAAGAAAAACTTCAAAAATATTGCATAGTTTTTGAAAAATAAAAACAATTATAATGGGCAAGTATCAACCTTTTAAATATTCGTACTTTAACTATTAGAGAAAATTGAGAGACTTATAAAACTCAAAAAATCACCACCGACAGGCCCGTCATTTAGGGGGAGGGGGGGCCTGACTTTGAGAAATCAATGTATTTACACATAAATGGGTCCTGTTTTTTGTTGTTTTTCCGGTGAAATTGCATTGTGTTTGCACCCTTTGACTCCCCCCCCCCCAAAAAAAAACTTGAAATGACGGGCCTGACCATCGCCAAATTTTAAAACTCAGTGGTTGATTTTTAATGAGTTTTTAAAAACCCCATGTGCGTGCCCTGAGAAACGAATGAAATTTAATATCACCAGAAAGAAAAAAAAAATGCAGACACTTTTCACAAAACTCATTTTTGACGTTGCTTGTTCATACTTCAAGGTACAAATATAATAGCTGGAGACATATATGTATGGCTGAGACATTAAGTGCTTTTGGGCTCAATTGTTTGGACTAATTGTTGCAAAGAAATCAACTTAGTTTTTAGGAATTTCAGATTAAAGAAGTTCAACCTGTACTTGAACTCAATGCAGTCTCTAATGGTATGTTTATTACATTCCATTTGGATCTGAATATTGTTTAATTTTTTTATATTTTTATAGGAGTTATGTTTGAAATCGAACCAAAAATTTTATATTGAAAAAAATCTAAAATTTATAATGCTCTATGAAACCAAAAATTACTTTCTTGGCAAAGGGTGAATTGGCATAAGTTACTTTGTGTTTGAATTGTTTGAAATGCTTCAACTTTTATGTGCTGATTGGACAATCATTTAATAATGTGTTGTTATTATTTATTTATGGAACCAGAATCGTATTGAGAAAATATTTGAGCTAGAAATTTTGATGAACCAATGATATCCAATATTTTAGGATAAGGGAATTTTATTGCAATCTTTTATTTTTGCTTAACTACAGTAAGTTATCATTATTGCGTATTTTTTTTTATGTTGGAAGATTTTTTACATATGCTGCCTTATATCTGCTTCCCCCAAAGCAGAATACTGCTAAATTTGGAACGTACGTCGTAGAACAGATACTTAAACTGCAGAACAATTCTGTCCAAATGTGAGGGAAAATTCCAAAAAATTTTCTGCAGAAAGGCAGATTTTCTGCAATTAGTTTTTGTAACTAAAGCTATATTTTGCAAAAATTCAGCACAAATTCTGCATGTTTATTCAAATTCTGCTAAAGATTAAGCTTACTAGGCTGAAAATCTGCAGAAATCTGTAGGATTTCTCCAGAAAATTATCTATGGCTACATAGGTGTAGCCACAGATAGAGTACTCCTTAAGCGACCTCCCTTGAAGATTAATCCCTTAATGATTCGCTACATAAGGCAAAATTTTTCCATTCAACATCTTTGTAGCCATCAATTGGTTGCATTATTGACCATGTGCTCTTATTCTGAGTGAAAACATTGGGAGCACTCAGAGCTCCTTGATGTTTGGAGGAACAGAGAACAATTTTCAGCTACTGGGTTTTTCATTTTCTGTCAAGAATGTGTGCCTGAAATTTTAATTTCATGCTTTTTTCTGCAGTAAGACTGTGTATAGAACAAATAAACAAATATTCCTTTCATAGACCTGTATGAAACAGTTTTGATTTTGGGATCAGTTTTTTAAAAAAGGTCACGTTTCTCCGCACACATAGTACTTGGAAGTAGGGATGCACCGATTAATCGGCAGTACCGATTAATCGGCCACTTTGCCGATTATTAAAAATTAGCAAAATCTTGCCGATTAATCGGCAAATTTTTAAAATTTTTCAAATTATCTTTTAAAGTATACCTTCACCAAGAAATTATGATAAATTGTTTTATTAACAGTAAATAAATGCAATATTCTGAAATCCTTACTATAACATACAGTATGAAAGTGTGTACAGAGTAAAAACAAAACAAATAGTTCATAGAAAACGTAAAACTGATTGGAATATTAAAAGATAACCCTCTGCAAATTCCTGAAATTTTAAGTTGGAATTCAAAAACATGAATATTTCATTTCATTTATAACAGTCAAATTTTGCTGATCAACCGGCGGAAAAGATGTTTTAAATAAAATTAATTCAACGATGTTTGAACACAATATTATGATGGATAAATTTATAAACAAGAAATAAATAATTTTCTGCAAAAACAAGAATTACACGTTCTACGAAAGTGTAGTTAGTAAAAACAAAACAAATAATTCAAAGAATGAAATACAAAATAATAATAATAATAATAAGTTGCCTCTCAGTTGATATAAATTATTTAATAATTTAATATTCCTATTCTGAATAAATCTACACTTATAGACAATGTTGCAACATGTTTCATGTCTCGATATTTTCTCTTTAGCTTATTGCTTTTAAATAACCTCCAATTAACCGACTTCAACAAAGGAGGAGGTTATCAATGCAAAGCGTGTACTTTTTTTTTTTTTTGTTCGCACATAACATCTGATCTACTGAACCGATTTGGACGATTTTTTTTAATCGATAGGAGATAATGTAACATAGGTACCATGTACTCATATGACGATATTTGTTCACTAGAAAAAAAGTTATTATGGAAAACAATAAATTTCAAGTCATTTCCCCATTAAATAATTAAATTTTCAATCCATTGTTGCAAAAATTTGTTGCCTAGCAACAGCAATATTAATAGCAATCATGATGAAAATTTTGAACCAAGGCTTCTTTGGAGTAAGTATGAAATATTAATAAGTAGTCGAATTTAAAGCGATTTGTCCTAAATGATTAAATATGAAATCCATTGTTACAAAACGTGGTTGATATGAAACTGTAATAATAATGATAATGAGAATTTTAAATGAAGGTTTAACTAAATCAAACATGAAACTCATTAGCGGGCAACGTGCATAGTATGTGTTAAAATCTTATGAACCACGAGAAACTAGAATTGCTTTGAAATATAAATTAGCTGAAAAGCCGTTGATATTTAAATGGCTTTGATTAAGCTAGTACACAAATAAATATCAGAGAATAACAAGGATTATTTTTTAGTGTCAATCGTTTAAAATTTTAGACGCCGTTGATAGTTTCTTCCTTTTTTTTCAGTTTATTTTATGTAGCATTTACTTAAGAAAATTAGGTGAAGTTTCGTAATGGAATCATTACCTTATTTCATAAGTACACTAAAAAGAATAAAATAAAATAATTTTGGAAAAAAAATAGAACCGACTTCACTTGGAAATTGCTCTAAAAAGCAAAAAATAATTTTTTTCTTTGAACACCATCGAAACTACTTTTAGACATAAACGATAGGTAAAAAAGGTTTTAGAAAACGATAGGTAAAATGATATTTAACCATATTTTGCCAACATTTTTCAGAGAAATCATTGAAAATTAAATGCAGAATATTTATACCATTACACAAATGTGTGGTAATGAATGAAATATTTGCGAATGCTCTTAAAGAATCGAGATCCATTAAAATTTATATAGTTGAATTGTAGTTGCGTATGATTCTATACATTGTTTTTGCGCCGACTTCAAAACTTGTGTTTAAAAGTAGTTTCGATGG
Source organism: Uloborus plumipes (assembly GCA_038373865.1). NCBI lineage: Eukaryota > Metazoa > Arthropoda > Arachnida > Araneae > Uloboridae > Uloborus > Uloborus plumipes. The sequence continues at coordinate 19,206 of JAXGGA010015707.1, forward strand.
TATTCAAAGAAAAAAATTATTTTTTACTTTTTAGAGCTATTTCCAACTGAAGTCGGTTCTATTTTTTTTCCAAAATTATTTTATTTTCAAAGAACAAAAGTCTTGAATTAAATGGCTTTATCGTTGAAAAATAAAATTAAATTAAGAACACCCCTAAATTAAAGTGCTCATCACAGCTCCCCCCCCCCCCCCATTTGTTTTAATAACTATTATGTCTAGTGTGTTAATGCAATTTTATTTACAAAAATATTTAAAAAATTTCAAAGGAAGTTGATAAAATTTTGAAATTATTTAAAATGGAAAAATGGAGAAAAACAAATCTTTTGTCAAAAACAAATAAGTAACCATTTATAAAAATCGGAATTGTATTAGAGAGGAAAAAAACAGTGAGGGTGAAATTGGTAATATTAAAAATAATGAACCCGAACATTAATCGGCTCTGCCGATTAATCGGCCGATTCTTATTCGCCGATTAATCGGTAATCGGCCAATTTGCTTATCGGTGCATCCCTACTTGGAAGTACTTGCAGAACAATTTTGGTCAAACGATTTTACGTTGCAGAACATCACAAAGTAGTCTGCTTTGGGGTCTGCTTCTAATAATTTATTCATTTATAAATTTTGTTTTACTTTTTTGCTCCTTCGATGCAAAATTAATCAACAAAATATGGTTCAATACTATCAGTATTTGGTTTTATTGAAATTATGCATAGTTGCTCTTTGTGTATTTTAAAAAACAGACAATATATTAATGGGGAATCTCAAATGGTTCAGGTTTTACAACCTTTCAAAATTTTTGAAATTTCGTGGTTTTCATGATTAAATGAGGCAATTGCAAGTTGTTGTTTTGATTCTGAAGTAGTATTATGAAATCTTTTTAACTAAACATAGAATTTCTCTCTTTAAGTGGGATATCGATGAAAAGGAAAAGATAACCAGCCATTTATTGTTTATTTTAAAATTCTTGTTAGAAAATGTGAGCTTTACCCCAGAAAGAAAACTTATAATCATAACTAAAACTCATTTTAAAAAAACTTAATTCAGAACTAGCGTCATTCAGTTATGCAGCCAGCATTTCATCCTGGTTCCCTTAGCCCGCTATCCAGGGGACTAGGGGGTAAGAAACACTGGAATGCCACAAATTAGTACAACATGGGATGTTAGCAAGTGTCAATCCAGGATATTTGATCAAGGTCCTATTTTTGGACTTTGTAAAACTAATCCGTAATTTTGTGAAAAATAGTTACAGCAAGAAATATTCCTAATCATTCTTTTAAACTCTGATTTCTGTGAAGAGTCAGTTTTCGAGTGTTTGATTTTCGTGAAAGGTGCCTTTTTAAGTGACTGAATTTTGTGAAGGGTCCTTTAAACCATTTATGCCCAAGTTTTTTTTAACAATTTTTTTCAGTTTTTATCTGTTTAAAATTCTTTATTTGGAATGGTTTACATACATTTAAGGCTTAAAATAGCCTGTATTATATATTGAATATAAAAATATTTTTTCAATATTTATTTGGAATGGTTTACATACATTTAAGGCTTAAAATAGTTCGCCGTTGCCATATTTATTAAGTTATTTAACGTCCTGTTTATGGGATATTTTGCAGATATGTGAGCAAAATACGACCTTACTTGACTTTACTTTTGCTACTAACATTACAGTAGGCATCTGTGATCAATTTTAAGCAAATCATTTTAAAAATAGTTTAATTTTTTTAAAAATAAGTTCGCAAAAAAAACTTTCTGTGGCTATCCATGCTGGATCGTTGCTTGACTGATTTGCCTGAAAATAGCTGTCAATAAATAAACTGTGATGTCCAACTAGTGGCTCTATCTGGTTTTCTCAAGAAGAAGGACTATTTAACTTGTGAAAAACAGCTTTAGAGTAAAATGATATATCCATTACAGGTTTTTGTTTGCAGTAACTAAAAGCATCCCGTTTTTAGGCTACTGATCATAAATGGGTTAATGGACCTAATTTATCTCTAGATTGACCCCTGGTTAGTAACAATATTTGAAGTGCAGTAAGTAAAGGAAAAATAAATTTTACCTTTAAAACTAGTAAATTAGGGTTTAGGGTTAGGGTAAAAGAGGGGAACTATTAAATAATTTTGGGTTTTTTTGGAGGGCAGTGAAAAAGAATGAAAAAGGAAAGATAATTTTGGAGCGATATGAGTGAAATATTCGAGTAGTAGTGTAGTAGGGTTTTGAGAAGATGAGATCCAGGGGTGCCCATTCCCCCCCAAGCTCAATGGCGCAAATTCCCCCCCAAAATTTTTCACAACCCTCTTGTCCTTTTTAATTTTTATCCCTCTTTTTCATTTTATTTGTTATTTCAAATATTTTTTATTTTAAATATTATTTGTTATAATTATGTTCATTTTTAAAAATATTATTCATTCATTTATAAAAATTATAACTATTTTTTTATATATTATTAATTTTTTTAAAAGTACTAATTAGGCACAGAATAGAATCTTTTTTTTTCCTTTTCTGACATTCCAGCATACACACATATACACATAATAAATAAACAAATAAATAAAAAATAAAGAAATAAAAAAAAATAATTTAAATAAAAAAAATAAATTAATAAATAATTTAAATTGAGAAAAAATAGTAAATAATTTAAATTAAAAAAAATAATAAATAATTTAAATAAATAAGTTTAAAAAATCCCCCTCCCCCCCTAAAATTTTCATGGCGCAAGTTGCGCCATAATCCTCCGCTGTAGGTACCCGGATGAGATCTGATCTTCAGAATGTTTACTAGAAGTTCACTGAATAGCGTATATGTGCATAAATAGGAACTCAGTTGAGCTAGGTAATCCTTGGGGTTTTATCGCTTTGACTTCTCTAAAAAAAGCAATCTGGTTACAAACCTGGCCACAGCCAAAGTGCATCCCTGACCCCACGTTGCCGCCCAAAATAAAAGTAATTCTCTCAAAGTCAGACTACATCTTACTGGAGCCGAATAATTGTTTGCAGCTAAGGCAGGTTGTGTGCTATGTTTTTTTTTTTTTTTTTGAGGATGCCAATGAGTGTGCATTTTTTAATTCTATAATTAATTGCAAAAGCTTCAAAAAGCGTACGTTTTTTAAATTTTTATTTTAAATACTATGGTGATTTTTCTAGCTGTGTACAGTAAAAAGTGGTATTGTATGCTCTGTAAATAAGAATGTAATCTATGTAAAGTCAAAAAACTAAGTTTTTGTAATTATGTATGAAGTATAAAAAGTGTAGAAAATTTTGTTCATGTTAAATTCTAATTTTTTTTTTGTGTGTGTGTGTTTTTTTTTAATTGTGCGACAAAATTATAAAGATATCTTGTGTTTAAACTATTGAATTTTCGTTATAGAATATCAGAAATATAATCTTTAAAAGTTTTGAAGTTGTTTTGTGTTTATTGTTTATAGTCTTCTACTTGTTATTCCAAACTTGAAGCTTTAGTCCTTGATGTACTTGTGTAAGAAAGAACACCAAATGGAAGAATGATTGCTGTGAGGGGGGGGGGGTGATATGATTATAACGTGAGAATATTTTGCTCATTTATGGATATAAAACCTTATACATCTTTTTAAATGCAAAGTTAAGACCTGAAAACTATTCAATACGGGTAAGGCCTATCTCTGCCATGTTAAATTTCCCAACGTTATGTACCTTTTTCTCAGAAATAATGAAAGATACGGCTAAGAAATTTCTATACAGGTTTTACATAGTTTAACACGTCCTTTTCTCTGTAAGTGGAAATACAAATATATATTTAATTTACTACTCAAAACCACTTTTAACTTAGCATCTTCGATGATTTTTTGCTCCATAAAAAATGTATCAATATATCGTCAAATCCTTGTGTTAGAATGCAAAACACTGTATAATATAGAAGTCATTCAAAAATTGGCCCTGTAAGTTTGATAGATATTGAGAAAAAGGAACATGAACATGCAAAATTCATGCTTCAAGAAAAATGCATTTGAAGATTTCCTTCATGTGATGAACACTATGAATGCTTTTGAAAGAACAAAAAGTTCTGATTCTTCTGTTTTTTTTTTTGATAAACAAGTGTGGCGTATAGTTGGAAAAATACAGATTAAAACTTTTCAATGATAAAGTAAAAAACGAATTTTTGGTTGAAACTGCATTACCTGGTCACCTTAAAAGTCGGGTTTGGAGTTCAATAGTTTTAAACATTTTTTTTTTTCATTGTTAGCTCAAACCAAATTTATTCTGTATAAAATACAAAAAACAACATGAAATACTAGAAAATATGTGATATATTTATTAAATATGTCAATTATAAATAATTCAAAAAATAAATATTTTATTTCATCTACGTCTTTTATATGTACAAGGAACAAATTTCACAAAGCGCCAGAAACATCGCAAACAACAAAGGAACTTTGTAAATAATTGATAGAAATCTTTAAAGGCGTTATAACAGAGTACAAACTTGCTTGTATATATATATATATATATATATATATATATATATATATATATATATATATATATATATATATCATGCTTAACAATGTCGTTTATCACAAGTAAAATTAATTGCAAAATCTATTTGCACTCAATTTGTGACGTTTTCAATGCATTTCAACACAAAGCAGAAGACATAAATGGCTGCACCCAGCTGTTGGCCGTGGCATTTTGTATTTTGTTTAGAACTTGGTAACTATTTTCACTCGAAAGGTTTTTTTTTTAACATCAAACAAGAAGCAACAGTGATAAAAATTCTGTCTCATTTCGCTTATGCACTGTGCAGAAAGTACAGGATTGCCGTATTTTCCTGCGTGTTATCTGTGGCTGCGTATAATCCGAACACCTTAAAATCAAGCAAAAGGAAATAAAAACTTCCGTATAATCCGCGGAAAGTAAGATGTCGAAAACGAAGTTGACTTTGATTTGGCATAAAATCTTAGCAACTAAATTAACCTGAAGAAACAATTTTTGATCAAAACTGAAATTATTCTAAAAAGTAAAGATTTATTCTTGAAATTTTGATTTTGCACGCTAATCACTTTGTGACTATGAGATAATTAAGACAAAAGCGTAAACAACGTTGAGTAGTGTAAATGGAAACTTCGTCGTCTGCAATGTTGTTTATTTCACATTGCCGGAACCTGTAATGTTGTTTATTTTACTCATCCTCAATTGCGTAAAAGGAGATTTAGGCTTTGTAAAATAAACAATATTACAGGCAACGAAGCTGCTAATATTTCTTCAGCAAATGCCTACATAAACACAGGATTGCTATGTGACCTCAAAAACGAAAATGCGAAGATTTATCACATGCGCAGGTAAAGATATATTAAGGAACTTTATGCTGACTATATTTTTTTTGAAACTGAAAGAGACATGAGTTCGATTTTCTAATCACAAAACCATACATTCAACCTTACTTGTCACTTTTTGGACGACTTATAAAGCGGCAGATGTAACAGGGAAAAAATAAACAGGAATTGATTCAAAATATATCATGCAAAAACAATAATCACAAAACTAGTCTTAACAATTTAATATGAGTGATACAACAATGAAAAATTGAAATTAAAAGTAAATGAATGGATAAGTGGTCGAATTTAAAAGCTTGATGCGTCTCGGCCTGTATATATAGCGGCTCTAACAAATACGATCGCAAGTCTTGGAAAAAGTTTTACAATTCTTATGATTATATTTTAAGGTTGGGTATATTGGTGAATATGATTTTTATGGCAAAAATTGCTGAAAAGTACCATTTTACCAATATTGATTTTGGCAACGTTTGACAAGCAAGTAAGTGCTTTGTTCTGAGGAGTTTGATGAAAAAACTTCGAAAACGCTCGAAGTGTTCCACGTTATGATACCCCCCCCCTGCCCTGCTACAAGTTATAAACCTTCACGCCCTATTATCACAGCACGTCAACACAACAAACTACGAGAAAATGCAACTTCCCTCAGTCGGACATCTTGTTGTCCTTGGCCAGGTTGTGCGCGATCCAGTTGAGGCTAGTCTTCCAGCTGTTCTTGAGGGCTTCGACGAACTTGGAGCGGAAGTGCTTGAGCGCTTCCGCTTCCGACATGTCCAGGACCAGGGTGTCCCTCAGGTAGTCCAGGTCCTTCTCGTTGTTCAGCTCAGGGATCCCCGTGGAGAGCATCATGGCGAACAGGGAGATGACCAGGGGACCTTTCCGACGGAGTATTAGGAAAGCGTTCTCGCAGAATTGTTGGAACCTATAAATATGTTTGTAAAAGTTAATATCCACATAACGTACATCCACGCTGATGATGAAACACTTTGTGACTCTACAACTGTTGAGTTGAGGAGACATTATTCAAAGATACTGTTTTATTAAACTTATGTACAAAAACAGAACTACCATCTTCGTAGCTAACTTAGCAACAACAACTCCACCAATACAGTTTCCTTGTATTTATTTCAAGACAATTTGCATATTCATGTCTTCAGTTCATTTAAAAGCAGTGGCATCCTACACTTCAAATAAAAATAATCCAAATATGCAAGTAAATACTTTTAACTAAATGTAAGTTCGAAAAAGTAAATAATTCTAACAAATATTCTCGAAAACTGGTCAGAAATACTGGCGAAGTTTCGGTAACATGGTTGTGGCAGGCTTTAATCTTTGCGCTACATCTATTTAAGTTCCATGAAAAAGTAAAAATTTCATTGAAGACAAATTAGGCAGTAAAAGCTCTAAGAATTCTAAAAAAATCTAAAATAATCCACTAAAGCAAGATATTAAAAGCTGTATTGAGGTAAAATTATCCCCCAACGGAATTAAGCAACAAGGTGGACGGCATGTCGAACAAGTGTTATACTGTCTGTTTGCGAACGCCGCGCCTGGCAGTCACGAGCGCTTCCATTTGAAAAAGGGGTGATAGGAGGAGACGCACTTGCCAGTGCTATTGCTTCTTACTTCCTCTTGAATGTTACTTTGCATTTCCCCTTATTTAAAAAAAAAATTAGAAGAGACCTCAGGCATGCGCAAATATGCGAAGAAGGTCGTACGATAAAAGATTAGGTATTATTAATCATTCGTTACGTTTTGTTTCATGAAGCATCTTTTATTTTCTTATTTCATTATTAATTTTCTCTGCAATCGCGTAATCTTTTCAATTTTCCCCCGTTAATCCATGCGGAATCTGTTGCTTCCTTATGACTCTGGTGTGTAACGAATCCTTTTAGACTTTTTCCTTGCATCAACCTGAGAGTGCTATTTATTGGCACATATGTTGGAACAATTTTTTTTCCCATCTTCAAATGAAATCCCATGGCCATTATCATCGTTCTGATAAAATATTAAGTCATTTTGACCAGTGCACCGTGAAGGTCGCTTGTGAGCTGAGTAATTCGCATTTTAAAATGGGGATGCTTTATGTACAAGCGTTCGTTGCTACTGTTGCAAACCAAACACAGATGTCATTGAAATGGCTGACAGGTCAGCTTTGTAGAAACTAGGGATGCACCGATAACCGATTAATCGTCAGTATCAATTAATCGGCCACTTTGCCGATCATTAATAATAGGCAAAAATGGGCCGATTAATCGGCCGAAAAAATATTTTTCAAATATTGTTCTTAAAAGTAAACCTTCACTAAGAAACTATGATGAATAATTTTATTAACAGTAATAATAATCCTCACAGTTGATATAAAGTTTTTTTTTTTAATTAATTATCCTACTTTGAATAAAGACACAGAGACAATGTTGCAACATGTTTCATATGGCGATCGTTTTCTACTTAGCACAGTGCTTTAAGATAACCTCTAATTTTCAAAGAACAAAAGTATTGAATTGAATTGCTACTAATTATTAAAAAATATGGATTAAAAGTACTCCTAAATTGGAGTGCTCACCACAGACCCCCTCCTCCCCCTTTTTTTGAATTTTTATATCCAATTAACATAGCTAACAATGTTTTAATAATATTATTGACAATAATATGAAAATTGGTTCTAAACATTTTATAAAATATCGAAATTATTTTGTGAAAACTAGGAAAATTAAAAAAAAAATCTCATCAGAAATAAATCACTGAAATTGTATAAGAGAGAAAAAACAGTGATGGTAAAATCGGTAGTATTAAAAACAATCATCCTTATTATTAATCGGCCGATTATCAACAGCCGATTAATCGGTAATCGACCAATTTGCTTATCGGTGCATCCCTAGAAAAAACCTTAATTTTCATTCATGCTGAGAAATGCGATTCTATTAGGTTCAATGAAGCAAGAACCTTTCTTGGTTATTGTGGGCCAATTGATATAAAACCATTTTCTCCCTCTTTAGAGTATCAGGAAATTCATGATTTAAATTTGTATGCATTCAGAAAGAATGAAGGTTTTGGACCCCCCCCCCCACCCCCCCAAGGGATAGAAAGAGATACATACCTGAAAAATTCCTGCGACCTCGGATTTTGACCTTTTGTTATAATGTAGACAAAATCGTGTGTTAGTACGAAAGGCACGCGTTCTCGCTTAAAACCGAACTTCTCCTTGAACTTCCCCAGAATGTGTCCGAAATCGACGTGAAATAACTGGAAAGAAAAAAGTAAATGCAATTGTAGTTGTTTGGCTTTGTGAGAAAACCAATTTTATTAGAGTAAAAATCGCTAAACGATGTTTCATGCCTGTTTTGGCGTTACGAGAAATCATTTTAATGCATAAATCACTGAGCTTCCGGATGTAAGTAATGATAGGGAGGGGTCAAAGTAACTACTGCTTTCTGGTTTTTAGCACAGAGCAAAACTTCTCCCTTGGTTCACGAAGCACTGCCATCTATCGGAGTTCTTAGAGACAGAGAAATTAACGATCGGTTGATTTCTAAATTTAATGTAAAACTTAACCAATCATAACCGGTATCATTGGATTGCCGTAAGGTGGCGCACAAAGTGGAACAATTGTCTCTGGTATTGAGGCAAATGTAGTAGGCCTTTAGTATTTAGGGGGCGTTGTTCAAAGTTTATGAGTAATTTAAGGATTTGAGAGCAGCCAATGGTATATGTTAGTACAAACATATTTAACCTATTAAAAAGAAAAAAGCTCCGTATAATTAAAGATGATTCGATGGCGTTCTAATTACTGGGTGGTAGTTTTGGTAATCCTCTAAAACAGGGCTTCCCAAACTTTTTTAGCAGCGGACCCATTTAATGAATCAAAGTTCGGAGTGGACCCCTGTCGTTAGAGAAAGTGCAAAGATAATTTTTGTTCGTAGTGAATTGAACTTTAACCCATTAAT
>JAXGGA010015708.1:0-28447 GCA_038373865.1 Uloborus plumipes
ATTAATCTTGAGGCAAAAAATGTTTTGGTAGGTAAATATATGTAAGTCTTTCAATCAAAAAATGCTTACTAAAAATACTTGAATTCAGATTTAAAAAATTTATTGATCAAAACAGTGAAAACTTTTCTTTTACATATCAACAGCACTTTTTTGTAAATCCAATGTAGTACAACATATATGCATATAAATATATTTTGGAAGGCATGGTGTAACATAATAATGTATAGTAACAAAATAAAAACCATTTTAAGGCACATTTGTGATGAGAACAAAGGGCTTTTTAAGACATGTCTCTTTCAACAAAAATCTAATTACAAAGACGTTAGGAACATTTGTTCAAAATTACATGCATTACACATTTACTTAAATGAATAAAGTGATCACCTTTTTCCCATAAACACAACCACCCAACCAGCCACCATTTTAAGCACTAAAATCTACATCGGAACTGTACAAAAGTTGAAGAGACTCATCAGCAAAATATAATTCGAATTAGAAGAGGTAAATTTGTATATTAAGTTTGTTCAAAGATCTGCGATTCTAGAGCATGCAAGGAGTGAAACATTTAAAAAAAAAAAAAAAAAGCCTTTTTAGCCAAAATAGGAACTTCATTATAGTAAAAACAGACTCTTGAAAAAAAGTTATGTCTGCAAAAGTGAACATTCTGCCCCTATAAGAAAATTTAAGTTTCTAAAATTGCTCTTCACTGAGTTTACTAATGAGCAAAACTTATAGCATATTCTAATCTAGAAAGCAAGGGGGGGGGGGTAGAGCAAGAAGTCCATGACAAAATTTGTGGAACTCATTTTTACAAATACATAAACTGAAATATGAGCCAATTAGCAACAAGTTCTGAACTCAGTTAAGCTGGTCCTTGTTCGCATAACCCCAAACTAACACAGATCAGGTGTCCCTTTGAAACTGATGTATTAACAACTTGTGGCACTTGCTGGCAGGATTGCAGTGTGATAAGGCATTGTCCTCTTGCACCCTAGTTTGATTTCAAACAATGCCCACATAGGAAGTAGGTGGATTTGCAAGATGCAAAAAACTATCAACAATCAGCTGACGTGCGCCATACATTCTGTAACAAGAGTACCAGGAATTGGTAATTTAAAAGGCTCGCTCACTCAGAGGGATTGTCATTTTTTTTCTTTTTCTTTTGTTTCTGTCGTTAAGTTCGCACTACCTCCATTTGAACAGCTGTTGAGTTCAAGTGCAATCTGTTGTTTAATTTGCTTACAGTGCCTGATGTTAATTTCAAATGAGTTCAGATTTTAACAATGGATAAAAATATCAAACAAAGGATTTGTCTCACATTTTGCATTGCAAATGGGATTTCGCGCGCCGAATCGTTGAAAAAAGTCAGAAAGGAAAAAAAAAAAAAAAACTCAGATTTCGCACCACAATAATGCGCCATCTCATTACCGCATGCATTGTGAACGAACTTCTGGCTAAGAATTCAACAAATACCATCGAACAACCGTAGTATTCACCTGATAAGGCTCCAGCATACTTTTCTTTTTCCGAAACTCAAATTACCACTTCGAGGCACCTGTTTTCAATCAGTAGAAGACAATAAAGAATTTGCGACAATTGTTGAAGTTCATTCAAGAAAGTGCATTTAAAAATGTTTTGATGATTGGATTATATTCGTTTGCATAAATGTATTTTGGAAGGAGCCTACTGTGAAGGCTATCCACTAAATTTGGATAAGAAATAAATATTTTGTGCTTTATTGACAATTCCCGGTACTTTTTAGGCAGAATGTATGTTTATGTAGCCTGTTAAAGATTCCTCCCTCCATTGCTGGAAAAAAAGGGTAGGAGGATGGTTACAGATTTGATCATAGGTTTAAATAAATAAAAAAGGGGAAAGTCGTTATTGCTGGAATATAAAAAATTAGGGGGAAGCTTGTGTGAAAATAAAGAGCCACTATCCTCATGTGTCCACCCTCCTCTACACCAGTGAATCCCTTAAGTATTTATTAGGGTATTTATTAGGCTTGGATACTTTTGGCTAAAGGAAATTCTTTACACAATTTGCATTGAAGGAGCCCAGGTGCCAAAATCTGGTAGGAAGCAATCACATCAGTCCTTGAAAGGTGATGGCATCCAGAAAAAAAGTGTCACATAACAGAATGGATCTCAATCATTGGGGAACGCAGAATTAACGAACACCAAAGTGTTGTTGCATCATTTAATAACATTTTTATGCTTCCACTTGATTATAAATGCTACTTAACACATTCATTTACTAAACTATATTTTTGTGTTTTCTGAAAAGACTAAATAGAAAGCAAAAGAAATAATTATTAGTGGCCCAGGCTCCCCAAAAAGGATAAATTTTACACATCCCGATTAATATTATAAATATCAAAATATCACAAATATAATTCTTTAAACTATTATCCTATTATTAAAAAAAAACACACAAACACATAACATTTAAATAAAATCACTGGCCTCGGAGATCAATGTAAAAGAATGTATATAATTTGATTAAGTCAATGTATTTGGCACATAATATCACGAATTCTACTTCTATAAAATCAGTAAATATCAGTATAATTAACATTAAGAGAGCATAAAAAGCATTTTATAACAGAACTTTAAAACAAAAACTTTAATATGGTAAATGCATAAGAAAGCAGTTTTTATTGTTACTCTCGCCCCCCCCCCCCCCAAAAAAAAAAAACTATTTCTGTATCTGCTCTTGCTGGTTTAAACCAGTCTTTACAAACTTAGTTTCCCTATCAACAGAGCAACGAGATTTTTCAGAAAAAAAACCTTGTCATATCCACCCAAACAAGCGTCAGTAGAAGTTTGAATATCACTGATTTCAACTACATTAATTACAAGTTGCATAAACTTTCATGATAAAAGACAATAAGCAGTAAGGTATTGTCCTTAAGCTAGGACTAAAGCAAAACTGCAGGCACTATTTTGACAAATCAGTTGTGACATCCAAAGACTAGTTTTGTCCTATGTACTCATCAGATTGAATACTGTAAAAAGACAATTTTATCACAGTTCTAGTTTTAACATTTTGAAATATACTTAGAATATGCATTTTAGTAACTTTTTTTACTGTAATCTCATCAAACTGTTCTTATTTGTAATGAAATTTTAACATATAATTGACAATGAGAAATTTTTGAAAAAAGAATTTTTGGTTGTTTTTAACTCTACACACGAAAATATCATTTTTTAATGAAACTTAACATGGACTTGAATAAAAAGCTACCAAAATGTTGTTAAAATAGGTTTCATTTAGAATGTACTTGATTTTGTAAAATGCATTTTTTAATGCTGAATTCAAATCACAGATTTGCAGAAAGAGCAACACAGAGATTCAATTTCTTTCAAAGAACTAATTTCTTTTCATGATAATTATTTTTAAGTTGTGCTGCCATTTATATTTTTTTAAAACAAAAATCTATGTAGATAATATCAAAAATGACCATCAAAGCTGTATATTTTTTTCCCACTAATCTTATGAAAGTGGTGCTTTATAAAAATTTAATGTGCTGAGCAACAGCTCAGAGCATTAAATTATGACCCAGTAAAACTCGCTGGTTCAGTTTACTTCACTGAGACCTACAACCAATCCAAGAAATCTTCATTTTTCTTTTTCATCCGAATAAAACTTGACTTTCTGTGAAATAAATTATAAAATTCAACAAGATAAAATCACCAGCCCACCCAACAGTTTAAAGCAATAGTTCTCAACTTGTGGTAAGTGTACAACTACACTTGGGGTACACAAAAATCTGTAAGGGGTGCGCAGTTAGTAACCAAAAGGTAGATAAAATTGTAATAATGAAGTTAGTAATTAATTACGACAAAAGTTTGAATGTTGTGATGCTACACAACAAAAGTATTGCAGCCAATTGTGAGTTAACTTCAAGACTGTTCTTAAAAAAAAATACAAAGAGCAAGCTCATATGTCTTCTGCAGTTTACAACAACTTATTTCCATGAAAAAGGTTTTCAATTTCAATTTACTTGAAGATCAAGTCAGTTGCGGATGTACCATGTCACAACTGCAAGCGGCTCCCACAGCCATAAGGATTCAAAAGTGCATATGATAAATGTAAAAACATAGTTTCGTAATAGATACCCACCAAAATGCATTGGGCTTGGTCCCTCAACTGGTTAATTTACACCTGGAGCAAGCATACAGAATGATTAGCAGCTGTATTTGACCAGGCTGAAGGCTAACTTTTTGTTAAAGCTTAAATTTTAAAATAACTATTTGCTCAGATGTTTTAAATATATTGTCTAACTAATAAAAACTTAATAAATTAAAAACGAAAAAAAAAATTCTTGTTTTTAACTTAAATTAACCTGATTGTAATTGACATTCATCTACTAAACAGAGTTGAACTATAACTTATATATATAACGCATTTTGATAAAGCTTAAGTTTCTTTGTTGGAGACATACACAATGAATAAATGATACATTAAAGAGATATGTGGGCTGAAAAACTTTCATAACCCTTGATTTAAAGTATAATCAAAAGAAGTGACAAATGAGTATACAATTGCACTTAAAATTTGAGTTTTAGCAGTTATGACTTGTGGATAGTCATGTGTTTTTTTAAGTGATGGGGAAATCTAAACTTTATGCCACAAATATCGCAACCGTGTCGCCTGAGATCCAAGTGGACTAACTTGTGCTGTAGCATGTTAGAATAACAACGGAATGCTTTATCACAGAATTCACACTTAAATTTCTGGGACTCATCATGTGTATTCATATGAGTCTTTAAAAGCATCGGGTAGCGAAACTTCTTGTTGCACACACTGCAAGACAGGTGTTCTTCTGGTCTGCTGTGGTTCGTCTTGTGGGCGATCAGGCTCCTGGAGTTACAAAACTTTTCGTTGCAGATATCGCATTCATATGGTCTCTTCCCAATATGGATGCTCAAGTGGGATTTCAGACGTGGCACATTGGAAAACGTGCGGTTGCAAACTGGGCAAGAGACAGCTTCTTGGTTGAGGCAATAGCTCTCGTGACGTCTCAAATGACTTATGCACGAATACATCTTGTTGCAATTCTTGCAAGAAAAAATGTCACTCTTCTGCATGTGTTGAGCTTTGTGCCAAGAAAGCTTAGTAGGAGTTTTGAATGATTTATCACAGACATTGCATTTGAAATTCTTAGGCAGATGTTTGATCAGGTGGTGCTTGGCAGTTCGCCGAGATTTACACGTGGACACGAAACCGCACAGAAAACACTTGTTGTCGACAAAATATTTCTCTAGTGGTTTTATGAGATCTTGTATTGAAGGGGGCATTTTTGATGCATTATCTACTGTTTTATCACCAGATGAATCAAGTTTTTCTGTGGTGCCATCAGTTGCAAAACCATTTTTCGAAGATGATTCTTTTTGGACGGATAAGTTTGTAGGATCATCGACAGCTTCACTATCACAAGAAGCAAGTTTATCTCTCTTGCTCCTGAGGCTGTTCATTATTGGACTTGATTCTTTCACGTCATAGACATCTTTCTCGACAGATTCATTCAGAAGATCCAAAGCGGGTTTGCCTTGATCCATAGTTTTGCTCCTGCTCTCATAATGTTCTAGCTTGCATGTGGGTCTTTCAGATCTTCCAAAACTGCGGGGGATTTTCACCATGATAGGAAAGTCACAATCTGAGGCACCAGGTAGAACACAGACCTCATCATTTGGGGGCTGAGTCCTGTCATACACTTTCTGAAGGTCAAGGCCAGGGATAGCTTCACACTTCCTGGCAAGAAAATCATCCACATTTGTTCCCGGTTCAACAGTAAACGGTTTGAGAAATGTGGTCTCCACAAAATAGTTGATGCCATTTCTCGGATCTGTGAACGTGGAAGTAACCACTCGCTCCGGGACACCTATGCTGTCGGCAGTAGGAAAGGAATCTATTTCTTCCTGAGTGACCCTCGAAGAAAAAATACGAGTAAAGACTTGCATTACTGAAGTCATTCTTTTTGGAAGACCAGGGAGGAGTTGCAGCAGGGTCTAGAAAAACAAAATTTGAAATATAAGAACAAAAATCAGCTATATTGGAATTTTCCCGCCACTTGTTTTTCTCCAATAATATAGTTCATATGCAACACTCCGACTAAGGAAACACAAATAATGTAATAATCTAATAATAATGGAAAATAATTCTAATCAGTAACAATTGAAAAATCATAGTGGAACATGTTTTCTGACACATAAATCATCTACCCTTATCAATCAGTTACCAAAATAAGCGAGTTTAAAGCTAGGTGACATTTTAAGAAAACTGAAATTTAGCGAGAAATGGAACTTTTTGGAAACTGATTAGATCCTCAAAATCACACTAAGTGTTGACGAAACTACAGTGACTTTTTAACACCTTGACAGCTTAACTACGAGATAATTTGTAGCATATCATTTTAGCTGACAGAATCGACTTTGAGTTAGCTTGTTGGTGATACATTAGCTGTTTTCGCACAGATTTGAATTTATGTGTAGTCACACTGACATTAATATGTATATTTGGCTTTTGAGAAGGCCCCATAAAATAAAACTAGCTGACAAGTACACTGTTTTTAGAAGTGTTAGAAATAGGAATTTAAATTTAGAAGTCATCAGGACGCCTAGCATTTAGGCATCAAAATAAATAACTGAGGTGCAATTTTTAATGAATCAAATGTATATGGGTCATTCCACGTCAAGTGATCCAAAATCTGAGAAAAATTTTACCTTACATTTTTGTATTTCTTTCAAATTTGGCTCATCAATTGTACACTTTGAGGTAATTGAAAGTCTCAATTTTTAGATTTTTATCTCTATTATTTTTTCATTTATGAGACTTAGAACTTTGGAAAAACCCTCGTTTTTCCATGGATAAGGGAAGATAAAAGGGACCATAACTCGGCACCAAATATAGATAGAACGATTTGGTAAATGGCATTTTAAAGTACGTTAGTTGCCGCTTAATCTGATATACAACATAACTAATTTGATAAAAATTTTCTTTTTCAAAAAATGAAATTTAAATTTCAAATTTAAATTTCTCAAAAAACATATAATAAATTTTTTTCAAAAAAATTTCAAAAATTATTGTGTATTTTATCAATGTTGGTACAAATTTTTAGATTGGGATCTCAATGGGATCATATTTTTTTAAATTTTTGAATAAAACTGTATAGGAAAAAAATGATATTTTTTAGATTCTATTTATTTAAATACTAAGCTGTCTGGCTTGTGATGGTCTAAAAAGTAGTAAATAAACATGAATCTGTTTAAAGTGAGCTGGCATGAGCTTACAGATTTTTCAGGTTCATCCCCCCCTCCCTCCCCTGCTCAACCACTCTTCTTTTTTTTTTCAAAATTGTTCAAAATATTTTTAAAAAAAACTCTTTGATACAAAATGAATAGTAAACTTATTTAAAGTTGGTAAATGGGTTCCTTTATAACTAGACGAAGTATCCCTCTCCCCACCCAAATATACCATTCATACTATACTAATATGACGTCCAACCTCGGGATTGAATTGAGGATTATTTTCACCCTAGGTATATATATTGTTTTTCAGATGAAGTGTTTCTTTTCGATCCGAACTTCAAAGTGTACTTCCATTCAATATCTGAAATTTAACTTTATGATTCATTTCATCTCCTACCCCAGCATTAATCTTCAATTTTGAAGGGAGGAAATAAATGGGTCGCCCCAAGATCATAGCAAACAGCAAATTAGCACTGTTTCTCCTTGCTCTCATTGTTTTTTCTATTCTTTTCGCACAAAACTGAAAATAAATCAAAATATCAGATCATATGTCTGTGTCCCCATAACTATCTTCCCACATTATCTAGTGTGCAGCTGTTTTTTGATCATAACCTCTCATGTTGTTTAACTTTTGTACAGATTGCTCCTCCCCTTTTCCTGCCTTCCCGCTCCAAACTTTTATTTTTTTATCATCCCGCCTAACCCCATTTCAAAGCCTTAGTCTCTACTGATGTCTGGTAGTGTTTCAGTTTGTTCTGTTTGTTACTCTTTCCTATTAGCTCATGAGCTTTGTCCAATAAGAGAAAGGAAAGGCAGTGATGGAGACTAACATATGACCTGATACTTTGATTTCTTTTCAGTTTTGTGTAAAATAATGGGAAAACATTATGAGAACAAGGGGAAACAGTGCTATTTTGCTGTTTGCTATCATCTTGGGGCGAACCGTTTCTTTTCTTCCTCCAAAATTGAAGATTGGTGCTGGGAGAGGGGATGAAATGAATCATAAGTTTAAATTCAGATATTGAATGGAAGTACACTTTGTGAAGGTCGGATTGAAAAAAGAAACACTTCGTCTGTGTGTGAAAAATAATATATAGCTAGGGGGAAAATAATCCTCAAATCAATCCCCAGGTGAGACGTCATATTAGTGTAGCGTTAATGGTATATTTGTGTGGGGGAAGGGTTTTACTTTGCCTTGTTATAAGGAAACCCATTTACCAACTTTAAATAAGTTTACTGTTCATTTTGTATCAAAAAGGTTTTTTTTTTTTAGCATTTGAAAAAGTTTGGGGGGAAAATGGTTGAGTCGGGAAGGAAGGGAGGGGGAGCTGACCAATTTACAAGTTAATGCTAGCTCACTTACCTAGAGTAAAAATAATAGTCAATTCAATCCCCAGGTTAGATGTCATAATAGTACAGCGTTAATGGTATATTTGGGTGGAGGAGGGGATACTTCGTCTAGTTACAAGGAAACCCATTTACCAACTTTAAATAAGTTTACTATTCATTTTGTATCAAAGAGTTTTTTTAAACATTTTGAACTGTTTTGAATTAAAAAAGAGAGGTAAGAGATAAAAGAGATTAAAAGTGGTTGTGCGGGGGAGGAAGGGGTGAGGGGTGAACCTGACAATTCTATAAGCTCATGCCAGCTCACTTTAACCCTCGTGGGTCCCTCCCATTTCAGTTACATTCAAGACCCTTGGGGTCATAAACTACCCCAATGCTTCCTTTAATTAATTCATTATAATTATTGAATGTTACATGCATTATTTAAGTTCACACACTTTTTAATGCTAAAAAAACAAAAAATAAAAAGATACAATTAAAGTAAAATTTAGTTTATGAATTAAAATTATAATTTTAGAGCAAAACTTACAATAACTGTAGATTAATTTACATCTGTTACAGACCTGAAAAAACATGATTTTTGCAAGTGAATTTCAAACACTTATGACATTTTTCAATGCATTTTCTGTCCAGTTCTCTTGGACAAAAGTTGCAACGTCCTCTTTTTTTGGCCTTCTGGGGAAGTGACCCCAAGGGTCTTATGTGCAAAAAATGCAATTCGGGAAAAATAAAACACAATAATAGCATTATTTTAAATAGAAAACTAGAAGAATAAAAGCCACAAAATGCCATTAAAAACAAATGGTTGATTAACAAAATATATTAAACAGAAATTGCATTGGGGTCACATTTGACCCCAAGGAACCCACGAGGGTTAAACATATTAATGCTTGTTTACTACTTTTTAGACCATCACAAGCAAGATAACTTAGTACCGTAAAGTCGGGTTACTTGAACCCACAAGGAGGTTACTTGAGCCCATAGTAAAATGATAAAATCTGGGTTTGGTACTAGCATTAGAGACTGCAGAGTGCTTCTACCTAGAGGAGAAATGAGGAACTACGTGCAAGTCTTCAACTAATAAGTACCAAACCTAGATTTTATCATTTTACTGTAATGGGCTCAAGTAACCCCTTAGGGTCCAAGTAACCCGACTTTACGGTATTTAAATAAATAGAATCTAAAAAATATCATTTTTTTCCTATACAGTTTTATTCAAAAATTCAAAAAAATATGATCCCATTGAGATCCCAATCTAAAAATTTGTACAAACATAGATAAAATGCACAAGATTTTTTGAAAATTAAAAAATTCATTATATGTTTTTCGAGAAATTTAAATTTGAAATTTAAATTTCATTTTTTGAAAAAGAAAATTTTTATCAAATTAGTCATGTTGCATATCAGATTAAGCGGCAACTAACGCACTTTAAAATGCCTTTTACCAAATCGTTCTATCTATATATGGTGCCGAGTTATGGTCCCTTTAACGTTCCCTTATCCATGGAAAAACGAGGGTTTTTCCAAAGTTCAGTCTCATAAATGAAGAAATAATAGAGATAAAAATCCAAAAATGGAGACTTTTGATTACCTCAAGGGGTACAATTGATGAGCCAAATTTGAAAGAAATACAAAAATGTAAGGTAAAACATGTTGGATCACTTGATATGAAATGACCCATATATATTCAAATATTTATTAAATAAAAATGCAAATATATCATTGCATTTAGCAGATTTCTAAACGATTAATACAAAATATAAAAGAAAATGTTTTTTAAAGTTCAGTTAAATGTATTTTAAAATTATTTCTACAAATTTATCCTTCAGACCAATTATGAGTCGTAATCAGTGATGTTGGATCGGGAAAATACAGATCAGTGGACACAGATCAATAGGGTTGAGATCCAGAGATATGGATCTCGACTTCTTTCCTTTATTAAATCACGAGCTCCTATAATTCCCCTCCTCCCCGTCTGATACCCAAATAAATCATCAGCATGTTTTTTTGTGCCGTAACCCGGGGGGGGGGGGGACTTGGAGATACAGTTTGTGTTATTCTTTTCCAATAGTTGAAGAAAGGGAAGTGATAAGTTTCGGTCGCATGCCCCTTCATTCTAGGATACGCTTCGACTGTGATTAATCCGCCTGGAATCAAATCGAAAAGCAAAAAGAAAAGCGCGATTGACCTTGAGAGTTGCAACAGCAAATCTAATCTTTACGAAAACGAAAGAGCCATACCGTCGAGACTCAGGTCTACTCAAGGTCTACTCACCCCCGTTCTCTCGCCAATGAGCTTTTTTCTTCCTGAGTGATTCCATACCAACTCACCGAACGGGGGTCGCACGACCAACTCGGATTTTCTTTAAATTTGGCACACAGGTTGATTATATAGAGGCATGGAAAAGTCCAAATTTTTAGGTTCCTGCTCCACTTATTTTCTGAGATACATGCCCTCAAAATTTGTCCGCCCACTCAAAATACAAAAAAAGTGATGTTATTTAATCATTTTTTGTAAAAAATAGTACTTATGCAATATAAAAGTGTTAGGTATCTATGGAAACTAGTTACTTCAGGCATTCAGAAAAAAATACTAGAACGTTCATAATGAAAATTGCTAAGGTACAGGGCTCTTTGAAGTTGTCATCACAAAAACTCGATTTGGCCGATTTTGCTAAAATTGAGGAATTTATTCCAAAAAAAAGGAAGACATAAAAAAGGTTTACTCACTTTCTTATAGTGTACAGATGTTTACTATAAATGGTTACACAAAGCATAACTTGGGTTTCTCACTCCTTCTTGGAAATATTTAAGCTTAAAGATAAGCCATAAGGCAAAAACATGCGTTTTTTGCCATCTTGACAGCCATTTTTCTCATAAAAGGGGAGCAGTATAAACTTTAATTTTTGTTAAATAAGCCACTGATAAGTTAGCTATTCACAGGAAAAGAGTTTACTTTTGGTTATTTCTTGCATTAAGAGATATCCTGCTGACAGTATATGCATGTTTTTCGCGACAACCATATGCTTTTGTTCCAACTCTCATGGACGTAAAATTAATTAAACCAAAAAATAATGATATATTTAGTAATACCTGTATTATCTGCCCAATATGTCATGAAATCTAATTTATTAAAACACTGAACAATAAATTAGATATTTGATGAAAGCAAGAATTAGAATTTCTCCGATGCCTGAGCTTTATGCATTTATAATTATAAAGTACTAAAGAATTTCTTGAATAATCAATTTAAATAAAGGAGCTCTGAAAATTTATCTCATAAGCAATACCTAATCTTGTGATTGGGATATTCCTGATAGCCCCCTTAGGTTCTAAACAGGAGGATATACTCGTTCTTTGTTGCAGTATTATTTTGTAGAAAATAGAATGTATGCTTCATGGTATCTGTGATTTAGTATTTCAGTGAGTAAACTTATTCTTATCAGTGGCAAAGCACATGTCAGTTTTGTAAAGATCAGTTAGGGAATATATTAGTTGTACTAATTTTAATTCTTCAAGTATTGCTTTGTATTAAATTATTTACTTAACTATTTTGTAAATATTTAACTGTTAATAAAGTAAAATGGAATTCGATGCTGAAATTAATATTTCTTCATCACCATGCTCATTTAGTAGACCATCAAATAAAATTTGTCATAAAATATACTACATCAAAGGAAAAGGCCTCATTTATTTTCCTGATATTAATATGAAATTCAAGAAATTCTGCAATTAAAAACAGGAATATCCCTTTCACAAAATTGGATATTGCTAATGAGATAAATATTTAGAGCTCCTTTATTTTAAATAATTTCTCAAGAAATTATTAAGTACTTTATAATTATAAATGCATAATACTCATTCATCGGAGAAATATTATTTCTTGTTTTCATCATATATCTAATTTATTGTTCAATGATTTAATAAATTAAAGTTCATGACATATTGGTAGATTATACAGCTATTAATAAATGTATCATTATTTTTTGGTTTAATTAATTTTAAGTCCATGAGAGGGGGAATAAAAGCATATGGTCAAGGCGAAAAACATGCACATACTGTCAGCAGGATATCTCTGAATGCAAGAAATAACCAAAAGTAAACTCTTTTCCTGCGAATAGCTAACATATCAGTAAATTGTTTAAAAAAAAATTAAAGCTTATGCTGCTCCCCCTTTATGAGAAAAACGGCTGCAAAGATGGCCAAAATCGCAAGTTTTTGCCTTATGGCTTATCTTTAAGCTTAAATATTTCAAAGAATGAGTGAGAAACCCAATTTATGCATTATATAACCATTTATAGTAAACATCTGTACACTACCAGAACGTGAGTAAACCTTTGGTTATGGCTTCCTTTTTTTTGGAATAAATTCTTCAATTTTAGCAAAATCGGAAAAATCAAGTTTTTGTAGTGACAACTTCAAAGAGCCCTGTACTTTAGCAATTTTCATTATGTACGTTCTAGTATTTTTTTCTAAATGCCTAGAGTAACTAGTTTCCATAGATATCTAACACTTTTATATTGCATGAGTACAATTTTTTATAAAAAATGATTAAATAACGTCACTTTTTTAGTATTTTGACGGGGCGGACAAACTTTGAGGGCATGTATCTCAGAAAATAAGTGGATCAGCAACCTAAACATTTGGATTTTTCCATGCCTCTATATAATCAACCTGTGTGCCAAGTTTAAAGAAAATATAAGTCAGTCGTGTGACCAACTTTTCTTTTTCTAGTGAATTGGTAAGGAATCACTCTCTTCTTTTTTTTTCTATGTATACCGTAGCATTGAATTGGGATATTCGTTCTACTCTACAAATTCAGTTTGCTCAAGGTTGACTACATGAAATATTTCAATTTATACAGCACATTTTCTTGTCGTTTTGTTTTAAGTGTGACATGGGCAGCATTAAGTTGGTGTTAAAACTAAATGCACACTTTAAAATAACTACTTCAATTAAAATATCATGGAAATTTAAATTTCAATCTCATTATAAATAATTTAATTAATACTGAACACATTTGTCCTTAATACCCCTTACATTAGCACTTAATTCATGCCCATAAATTATAAAAAATATTATTTTTGGAAATTAATAGTATTTTATTGTTATCTATTTTAAGAATTTCAAAAAAATAAAAATAAAAAATAAATAAATAGTGCAAAAGATCCGCTTGAGATTTGCCAAAAAGAAACGGATCCGGATCTATTTTTTCCTGTGGAGCTCCTCCGATACGGATGTCCAGCACATCACTAGCCATAATCACAATAAAATGGGGGAAAAACTTATGATACCCAAAATATTAGGCGTCAAATTTGGCACCTAGGGTCGAAAATTTAGGCCTCAAATCAAAATTTTAGGTCACAAAATGCTACTAACAACCGCTTATTTCTAACAACGGCTTTTAGCCAAGCACATATGATATGAATTTTCTGTAACTTAGCAGTTAACGCATTAAGAGAATATTTCTAGCAAAATTTGGTAACTTTTTATAAAATGTCGCCAGACTTTTTAAGACATTATATCTAAATATTAAGGCAAATGATTTATGTGTCAAAAAACATGTTCCACTATGCTCTTTTGATTGTGATTTATTTAATTTCTTTTCATTATTATATTAGGGTTGTTCAAATGAAACAGTACCAAACAATACTGTGGGTCTGGTGGGTACATGAAGACTTTATTAAAAGTATTCACCATAGGCCTGAGCACAAAGATCCCACTGATTAACTAACCAAAGGATTTATTTTTCGCATAATTTCTGTGGCTGTGACGAGACCCAGTCCTTCACAGTGTCCTTGAGTTTGTCATCCAAAATGAAGTGCTTCCATTTCAGATGCTTTTTCAAAGGAAAACACACACAGAAATAACAGTGACATTCCAGGTTGTAACCATAGAGACATGTGGAAAGCAAGAGAAGTATATAAAAATAAAAATATTCACTGTTAAAGAATAAGTATGAGAGATTGTGTGTGTTTGTGTGTGTTTTTTTGTGTGTGTGTGTTTATCATAATTAAATATGTTTATTTAATGAAAATTATAGTAAAAATATTGTATAAACTTCAACCTTTTCAATTGATGATTATTTTTAAATTAAATAGAATTTTGTGGTTTAAATTAGCTTTTTTACAATAATTCATGGTTGCAGCAGGCCCGTCATTTAGCGGGGGCATGAAGGGGGCACTTGGCCCCCCTCCCCTGGCTTTGAGAAACCAATGTATTTACATGTAAGTGGGCGTGGTTTTTGTTGTTTTCCGATGAAGTTGCATTGTGCTTGCACTAGGGCTGCACCAATAAGCAAATTGGCTGATTATCGAATATGGATTAATCAGTTTGGCCGATTAATGATAATTTTTATCACTATCAATTTCAACATCAACATTTTTTTACAATTTCTATTTCATTTCAGAAATAAGTTATTATTTTACTTTTGAGAGGCTTTTTATTTGCTTCCATTTTATTGACATTTTCAAAATAATTTCAAAATTTCATCCAATTTCTTTTAGTTAATTTTCATATTATTATCAATACAATTAACTAAAATGAAAATTAAAATAAAAAAACAGGGAAGACTGGTATGTACGCTAACTTAGGAGCATTTTTAATTTAACCCTCTCGGCACCCTGGACCTCATATGAGGCTCCTACTTTTGAACTCAATTTCGGAAGAAGTAAACACTTAAAATGATTTTTTTTCCGTCAGTGACTCCACCTATTCATGTAGATCACATATGAGGCTCCTAAGTGAAAAAAAAATCATTTTAAGTGTTTACTTCTTCCAAAATTGAGTTCAAAAATAGGAGCCTCATATGAGGTCCAGGGTGCCGAGAGGGTTAAGTTATTTTGAAATTATTAATTTAAAAATAAACTTAATTAAAAATTATTATTTTTGAAAATTATAAAGATTTCTAAAACACTATGATAATTCAGAAAATATCTGCACATGGAAAAATGTAGCAACAATATACATTAGGGTGTCCCAAGCAAGCCATTTTTCAAAAATGTTTTTTTTATTGATGCTACCCTTCTATTTGGTTCCAGTTAATTAAAAAACAATTATTGTGAAGTTTGAGTTCATAATTTTATTATTCAGAGGCAGGGCCGTAATTTAAATTTTTCCCAGAGGGGGGGGGTCAAAGGGTAAAAACACAATACAATTTCACCAGAAAACGACAAAAACCACGCCCACTTATATGTAAATACATTGATTTCTCAAAGTCATGGGGGGGGGGCAATTGGCCCCCCTGCTCCCCCCCCTAAATGACGGGCCTGTTTAGAGATGGCTCAACAGCCTCAAAGTTCTGCATTTTTTGAATTTAGGCTACAAATGTAACTGAAGCGGGGGAAAAAGTAAACTTTCATTTCATAAACATCCATAGCATTTTGTAATTTGAAAATACCTGCATATTAAAAATATTTAAAGATTTATAAATTTGGTTTATCTTAGTATACATTACACACTCTGCTTTTTACAATTCTTACAATAATTGTTCTTCCCTGTGCATCATTTTACCAATAATAAACTCTTTTATAAGGTATCCACTTTCATGATCATTAACTATTGAGATTCCTTTAATTAGTTTTAGTGCTCTATTAAAATCTTCCTGAAGCTCCAAATTTCTGGACTTACATGAATGAAACTATGCGGTAAACTCATGCTTTCAAAGAATGAAAATAACAGCTTTGTGACAAAGTCCTCAAATTTAAACAAAAGTTACAATGGGGGCCTCTCCCCCTGCTCGCTTTACTCGGCAGTGCTCGTTCGTTGCCTGCGGCGGCTTCAGACCAACGCACTTCTGGTGGTTTGGACGCATAAGCGTAGCGTCGGGGGGGGGTGGACCCCGTGCCCCCCCCCCCAACTTGGTGGACACTTAAAATTTCAAACCTGAAGTTTTGCAAAATCAAAACGAAAATCATAATCAGAGTATCATTTACAGTTTTTTTTTCATTTATTTTAGTATTATACTAGCATGTTTGAGGGGGGGGGGGGAATATAGGCCCAGAAACAAAATTTACAATATTTGGCTCTTTATTTTTTCTGAAACAGAGACGAAAATCAGTAGGAAGGATTATTTCCGTTTTCGTCACCGGTTACCCACTAACGCAGCCAGAATTACCACCTAGAAGGAATTTTTTTAGTCAAAACAGTCTTTGGGATTGCCAATAATGTTAAATGCAAGGATTCTGAGGGGTGCAACCCCCCCCTCCTTCGAAACACATTTTATCCTGACCTTCTCCATGCTTGTTGTATTACTAAAATAATAATTCGGAGAAGTGTGGAATCATAAATCATGCTATTTTGTAGTGCAATGAAAAGCAAAGGTATGTAAATGGAAAAATTCAAGTTTTGAGTAAACCTGGTTAAAGATCAGACCTTAGGTAGGTTTTTATTGGTAAAAGTTCTCCGAGTAATGCTGCAGATCAGCATTCACCAGGGCTACTAGTATCATCTCTTGCCACAAAACAGATCAGAGGTTCTGCTAGCATTTGCCTTAGTTGTCTCAAAATTTTCAATTTTGCCATTTACATCCCTTTGCTTCTGGCTGCCTGATATGGAAATTTTTCAGGCATAAATTTTATAATGCTATGGTTCTGCTTATTATATTAGGGATGGACCGGATAGTGATTTTGCCGGATACCGGATATCCGGTGGCTCATCACAAGCCGGATACCGGATATCTGAAATTGTTCCACTACAATTACGTTGCATGTTTAGTTATTTATGTAGCGCAGCTTCAAAACAATAAATCAAAGTTGTTTTTCGCATCATTTCTTTAAGAACATGTTAAATACTAGGGATGCACTGATTAATCGGCAGTACCGATTAATCGGTCACTTTGTCGACTATTAATAATCGGCAAAATCGGGCCGATTAATCGGCGGAAAAAGTATATTTTAAATATTATTTTTTAAAGTAAACTTTTACTAAGAAATTATGATGAACAATTTATTAACAGTAATAATGATCCTCACCGTTGATGTGAAGTTTTTAATACATTAATTTTCCTATTTTGAATAAAAATACACATAGTTAACGTAGCAACATTTTTCATGCATCGATACTTTTTCCTTGTTTTTAGATAATCTTCAATTTTCACAAAGAATAAAAGCCTTGAATTATATAGCTACTAATAATTGAAAAATTGAAACTGAAAGAACTTCAAAATTGGATTGCTCACCACACAGACTTCCCTCCTTTTTCTTTCTTTTTTTTTTTTTGAATTTTCATGTCTAGTTTACATAATTAGCAATGTGTTAATGCAATATTATTGACAATAATATGAAAATTAATTCAGAGAAATTTGATAAAATTTTGAAATTATTTTGGGAAAATTAGGAAAATGGAAGAAAAAATTAGCAACTACTTCAAAAGTTAGAATTGTAAAAAAAAACGAAGAAAAAACTGTAACGGTGAAATTGGTAGTACTGAAAACAATCATTTTAATCATTAATCGGCTTGACCGATTAATCGGCCGATTATCAACTGCCGATTAATCGGTAATCGGCCAATTTGCTTATCGATGCATCCCTATTAAATACATTCAAATTAATTTTTAAAGCCTCCATTTTTTTGTACAGGAGTAGCGCTACATATGAAATGAAACACTAGCATATTGTGATTTCTTTCTATTTTATGTATTTTTATCAAAAGAGACAAAACTTTAAAAGATAGAGTTAAATAATTCTGAATGTACTCAAAGTTTAAACGTTTAATTTTTCTTAGATTTTTAAGCTTAGTTTCAATATCATTTTAATAAGTTTCTACGTAAATGATACTGTTATTAAATATTTCACCAATATTATATACACAATAATTGATTTACAAAAATGAAAGAAAAAAGAAAAAAAAACTTAGCTCAGATAAACGTTTTTTTTCTTCAAATTAATACATATTTTATTAGAATTTTATGAATTTAAACTTCATTACAAAGTAACACATTTTCTTATTTCTAATTTTGCAATAATATAAAGCAAAATTTGGCTTTGAAATTCTTTTTTTTAAGAATAATACGCATATAATTTTTCTAACATACAAGTTAAAGAAGAAAATATTAAAACAAGACCAGTGTGTTAAAAAATAATAATAATAATTAACTTATACTCAAATAATCAATTAAAATTTTTGTATAACTCAAAAAAAAAGGTATATATTTTCTGAAGATTCAAATCAGCAGCTTAAATATTTTTTTAAGAGTTATGCTAAAGTTGTTCACTTTTTAAAAAACAAATGAGTATACTTATACTTAAATAATCAACTTGGAATTTTACTAGTTCCAAAAAATTAAGATACACATTCTTAAAAGTAGCAAATTATCATTTTAAATACATTAAGAGTCATGCTAAACACATTCACTTTTTTAACAACAAATTAATAAACTAATTCTTAAACAATCACCTCGAAATTGAACTTCATTTTGAAAAAATAAAGATACATTCTTAGATGCAAATGTTATATTTATGGGTTATTCCAGCCAAAATGGTACAAATCATGTCTGAAATTGTCGAGTTAAGTTTATCAAATGAAGTAATTTTCGCCAACTAATCGTTGTTTTAAAAATTATTCTGTTTATTTGTGCATAATAAAGTGTAAATGGCTTGTATATGAGTCATTCATTAAGGGTTTTTGAATAGTTTGACCACTTTGTGTAACAGAGGAGACAAATGAGGTTTGAAAAATATGTTTCTAATCGTAAAGAAAAGTTAATTACAGAACAAGTATAAAATTGACTAAACATCCTAAAACTAATTCTGTCTGCAATTTCAAGAAAAATATTTTTTGCACTATTAATGCGACTGTAACAGAGTGGACTTCCCACAGTGCAAATTAACTATCATCAGTAAAGAATTTTGCGCTTATCTTAGTTGATGAAATTCAATGTATCAAAGTAATCACAGATACATTACTTGTGCTTCTTTAAAAAAATATCACATTGAATTTAATTTTATGTCTGAAAGGCTTGTAACAGAGTGGACAGTTTGGAACATAAAAAAGCCAGGAACAAAGAGAAGTGTTTTTCCAAGATTTTTTTGTTTACATACGGGTCAATCCATGTGAGATCATACAGACCATGTTGCTCACTATTTTTGATTTTTAAAACTTTTTGCCTGTTAATTAACTGTTATATTGGGAGCATGAAACAATGGTTTAAAAAATTTTAAACCTTCAGAATTTTTTTTGGCAAGCACTTTTTAGTAGCTGCGGAAGCGACTTTTCGTTAAAAGAGTACTTTTTGAAGATGCTTATAACTTTTTTATTTATAAATATATCAAAATGGTTTAAAAACCACTTGATTGAGCAAAAAATGATCCAAATTTCTATACCAGTTATTTTTTTGATAATTAGTAACAAATTTGTCTAAAATTGGCTTGAAAATAAGATTTTTTGTGTGAAATTTTACATTTTTGGCATAAAAATATTAGTAGAAGGAATTAAGACTCACCCTTACTTTTTTTTCCCTTGAATAGATATCTCATAGGACTATTCCCAGAAGTAGTGTGAAACATTTGAAGACAGTCCTTTTTTATATATAATTTTTCAAACTTGGCATTTTGGAGAAAAAATGCTAACTTTGAGATTTAATATCTGAAAAGGGACTGAATGAAAATCTACAAAAATTTAACTGGATAACCTTCTTATAGTAGTAAATATGTAGCAAAATTTTTATGAGTGATATCGTTCTAGTTTTAGAGATATGGAGTCGCGAAGTTGACTGAAAAAATCTCATTTAGTTTGACGCAGAGATGCCACTCTCATACCTAAGCTTTCAGTAGAATCACCAAAATTTTCAGTAGTTTTCAGTACTTATCAGTAGTTCATATTACCTAAGAGATAACGACGCAATAGTTATTTAAAAGGATAATGTATGGTGCATCCGATTCCGAATATTAAAAATGAAATAATCGACATTTATACTATCTTTTTTTTTTCCACGAAGAAAATTTATAATTTCAGAATAAGACAAGGATATATATTGTGTTCACTCTAATTTGCCAGTGTTATTCTGTGAATGCAAAATTAATATATACTACGTTCCCCCCCCCCCTCCATTCTTTTCTCTCCCCTCTCCAAAAAAAAATGTAATTTTTTTTCACAATTAGTTTTTACCCTTTTTTTTCGACCTCGAGGAAAAACCTGCCTGCATTTTGAAATTAAATAAACAAATGAAAAGTCAAGCAAGCACTTTTTCTTTAAAAGTTTGGCGTTTTTCTAAAAACCATTAGAAACCAATAAATTGGTATAGCTAAAATTTGAGTTAAAAATAAATAAATTATTAAAATAAAATGGACAATGAGTATATTTAAGGTAGCACAGTATAAAAATCGATTTAGAATATCAAAATAATCGAAGTATTTACAGGATGCAAAAGGATTGAAGTCTTAACAATGGCACGCCATTTTCGGCGAAGCACGTGCTCAATGTTGGAATGTCAACCATTTTTTTTTTTTTTTTTTTAAGCTATACAAACTCTATTATACATGCGTATTACTCCATGGCATTTCAAAAAAATGATCATAGAAGTAAAAAGTTCGAAAATTGCTCGAATTTTAATCTACCACACAAATCTAAATTTTGTAAAAAGAAAATCATTAAGATTCCAGTAAAACAGTAATTTTCAGAGAAGCTCATGTTTAATAAATTAAAGATTGCTTTCTCTTGTGTTAATATCCAATCCTGACTATTCTGTTACTAAATTGTTTTAAGAGTAAAGGAAAAAGATAAGGAGGCACCCAACCGCGAACTTTCGACGACTGCCGATTATGCGCCTAAATAAACTTCTTGGAGTTTTTTTTTTTTTTTTAATTTTCGCCTTTAAAAACGCCTCCCGATTTCGAAATTTCGACGATTGCAGACTTTTCGGTGGACGAAATTTTTTGCGCGTGCACGATCGCGGACGTACGAAGATCGTCGATTTTTCGGCGCATTTTCTTCGGAAATTGATACTTTTAGAGTTTTCAAAGACATTTCAAAATTTTCAAGGACTACATACGACTTTCAAGTACTTTCCAAGACCCTTGAAAGTCCAAATGAAACTCAAGGAATTTTCAAAGCCGCGGAAACCCTGTCCATAGTCCATTATTGCAAAAGAAAGTTACACCTTGCTGTGCTGATATTGACATGAAACAGCAGCAGCGCAAAACGATTCCATCCGCGTTCGTCTATTCCTCTTATGTCCCAAACTCTTATCATCACCCTGAACTAGTCATGCGTAAAATGCGATAAAGCACTGACGGTCGAAAAGCCAAGCTGTAGTCCGCCATTTGTGGTCCAGTATATGCCTCCATTCTTACCCACATTCTCATTCAGCCATTTGTAGTCTCGCATAAGCATTTTGTACAAGGGTGAATCAGAAACCCATTCAAGTCGGATTGGTTGATTGTTTTCAAATAGGAACCAAGTTTTTTTTTTTTTTTTTTTGACTCTTTCGCGAACAATTATTCCTTCGTTCACATGAAAATGATTCTTAATCAAAATATGTGTGTTTACAAATGTCTCATAAGTCCTTTTTAGCCTATTTTTCTGTTGAAGTTAAGGAAAAAAGAAATGAATCAAGACGTGAAAGGTGACTTAACGCATCGGAAAAATATCGCATTATTTATTTCTTTTCTTTTATTTATTTCTTTATTCATTTTGCAGACCATTTTTTTCTTGCAAAAATTATTCATTTAACACAACATTTATTAATTATTTTTAATTATTGGCAAATGATAAAAAATAAACTTCGAGATATTTTATTTAGGAACGAGTTTTTTTGTTTGATAAAATGCGTTTTGATGCCCCTTTTGCTTTTTTAATTCTTTTTTCAAAATAATTAAGGAATTTTTCTACGAAAGAACTTTTATAACATTCTTCTTAAAAAGATGCTACAACTTTATTATTTTGTTTACTTTTTACTCGCGTATTTCCTCAGATGAGAGAGGCATCTTTTGTTTTTAGAAATCTGCTTTGCGTAATAAAAAGGTATGCCTGACATAATTTGCAGTCTTCTATAATTAAGCGAATATTGATCAGATGCTAAAATGCCAATGCTGGTATACGGGAGAGTAGGTTCGATTAGCTCTTGACGGAAATTCTTGTTCTTCTTTAAATTGGAACAATCATTTGTTCAGAAGTTTGAACAGTTCAAATTTTCTTAAGATAAGTGCTTATGGGAAAATTTAAGGCAAATATAGATCCCCAAATTAAGGACGAAGTTGCTTCAAACAAACTTTGTTAGAAAACACTCTTTATGAAGATTTTTTTTTAATTGTTATTTTACTTCTCTTTAGAGTATTTTTTGAGCAGTTCAAGTAGCTTGAACTTCCGCCAATGAACGATTTTCTAACAGAAGCGTGAAAGTTCAATGAAGGAGAAAAAAGTTACTTATAAAAATCGATAACCATTCTTCGCACTCGTAGACTGCGAAGTTCGTAGAAAAATAACCAACTCCTGGCTCCGACTTAGAAGTCAGAGTTTTAGGAAATTCAACTACGACTCCATCTCAGGAAAAAAATTAATTTTAACTTACTACTTTACTTTTGGAGATAGAAAATAATGGAAAATTCGAAATTCTTTATTTTTTTATCAGAAAGACCCGTGCCTGTGCAGACCCCCCCCCCCTTTTTTTTTGATGAACATTATTCATTAGAGTAGGGGTGCATAACCTGCGGTCCGCTAGTGCATTTGGTTTCTTCTTGTGTTGAAAAGTGAAAAAAAAAAAATTTTTTTTTGAAAAAAGCAACTTGGAGGATGATGGAAAAAGTAAAAGAAGGTTTTCCTGGAAAGATTTTAAATTATATACACCATATAAAAACACTCCAAAATTCGTTTGAAGAAAGATTTCAGAAAAGAGTAGGTCTGAAAATTTCAATTTTCAATTACGAACTAGTGGACAACAGACTTTTATAGCTTTCTATGCACTGGTTCAGCAAACCTAATGTTTTTTATAGTAACAACCACAACGAAAACAAAAATGGGAAAAAAAGCAGCATTTTGAAATATGTTACATATTTTTTAATATTTCATTGCTCAAGGCCTATGTTTCTAACTTGAATGTTAAAAATCCCAATTATTTGACTTTTATATTTTAAATGTTTTGGAATTTTGGTATTTTTTGTGTGTTTTCGATACCACACACTGTTAAAAGTAAAGGTTGCATATGGCACCTTTTAGGGGTGAAAAGCTTGTAACACCAGCGGCACCCCATAGGGTGCCAGATTGGCACCCTTACCAAAGGTGAAAATCGGGCACCCTCATTTTCAGGGTGCCTTCGAAGGTGAAATAAATGGCACCCAGTGGGGGGCAATGGCACCCTCATTTTCAGGGTGCCTCCGAAGGTGAAATAAATGGCACCCAGTGGGGAACAATGGCACCCTCATTTCCAGGGTGCCTCTGGTGGTGAAAAAAAAATGGCACCCTTGTTATAAGGGTACCTTTGATGATAGAAAAATGGCGCAAAAGGGGATAATAATGGCACCTTTGACATCAGGGTGCACCCTCAAGGATGGGAAAATGCAGCCAGGGGAAAATAACGGCACCCTTGCTGTCAGCCCACTCAGCAAGCTGCACAAACGGACTCTCCGACGTCAAGGCGACCGTTTATAGTGCTCTATAAGCAGTGCAGAACAAGCTATATTTGGCTATTTTATTTTCCAATTTAATATGCTTACCTTATTTTATTTAGTTTGCATCATTTTGTTACATTTGGGTGGTGATTCTGATTACACAAAAAGAAAGAAAAAACGAAAGAAATTTCGTTGCTACTGAAATTTTTTATCAATGAAGTGAACTAAATAAAAAATTATTTAGTTCACTTAATTAATGAAACATTGCAGCAGTAACGAAATTTTCGTTTTTTTCTTTTCTTTTTGTGTAATCAGAATCACCACCCAAATATTATAACATAATGATACATACTGAATAAAAAGAGATAAATTGCTTTATTTGGCTAGTTTATTTTTCAATTTAATTTGTTTAAGTTTTGAAAAATTCATAACTGCGCTATAAACACATTTTAAACTTGAAACAGTTTTATAAAATCCATTTGTCTCAGATAATTAGATAGGTAACATATTATACGCAAATACATGTTAGTTAATATTTTAAAGATTAATTTTAAGTATCTTTTTACTCAAGTGTCTACTAATGATCATTCTTCTCCTGTTTTGTTTTCTATTTCTATAATTATAACTATTATAAGTTTAAAATACAAAATTTCAGTTTGGTGCAGTAAAACTTTTATAAGATAGCCACTTATTCAAACATATTTGGAGGTTTTCAGTTTTTTATATAGAAGTAACGGTTCAGTTAGAAAGTTCTTGTGCTTTATTGCAAGTAGTTTAGAAAAATATTAATCCTATTATTATTAATGCAATTTTAACTTACCTGAACTAGCTATCAACAAAAAATGTTTGATTACAATGGAGCAGCCCCTAAACAGCTTGATAAAAATGCAGAATAAATTGAAATGCCCTTTTCCTTTCATGTTTGAACTTTTAAATTAAACTTGTCTTGAAATCTCAAAGCTGAAACAGGAAATTATGGGCTAGTAATGGATATTTCATGGGGAAAAATTGTTGACCAACATGAGTAAATTAACTACAATTTATTTATCTTTACAAAAATTAAGGGGAAATGTTTCTTACAACACAATTAATTTCGGAAGGGAAAATAAGAATTTATATACTTAAAACTTTTGAAGGTATTAGAAGTGAATGATTTTATAAAGGAAAAATTCACAAAAATTTATCATGACATTTGTAAAAATTTCAGTTATAGAGAGGGAGAAGTAGTTAGAAGCATTCAGCTTATGTTTTACCTTAAAATCAAACGTGTGGGATGTTTGTTGAAAACCTTTAAGAGAAAACTTTTCAAAAATACATAAGACTACTGAATTCTAAAAATACAACTCTTAATCAAACAATTTTTATTTTCATTAGCAACATTTTTTCAAGTTTGTATTACAATAAGGTGATAAAAGTAAGCAACAAAAAAGGTATCTGCAGCATCTTCTTTTCCTGAGCTAGTTTTCAACCAACATCTAAAAAATAAATAAATAAATAAGGTTTGTGAGTTTGAAGCATATTCTCTTAGTACACTAGAAATTTTTGCATGTTGACACCCATAACAAGATTGTGTACGTATACAAGAACATAAATTATGGTCTTTATACTAACAAGATGGGCAACTGCCCTCTAGTGACCCTCCTAAATGATGGGCCTGATTATAAAATATAATCTTGCGTTGAAGAGATTCAAACTAACATTAACAAGCAATAAATGAGTTGAAACACCAGTAAACTTAAACAGACATAATTTCTCTGTTAGTAGAATGTTTTAAATTACAAACAAATAAATTACATACAAAAAAAAATTGTGCTCTTCATTTCTTAACAGGGGTCTGTCCAGGGTTTTTCACAGGGTCCGTTTTTTGTGAAAAACAAATAATTTTGTGAAAAATCAAATAATTTTGTGAAAATCAAACAATTTAAAAAAAAAACAAAAAAAAAATTTTTTTAATTAAAAAAGAAACCAATTTCATTTATTTTCCTCGAAAAAAAGCACATTAAATATCAAAAATGTGAAAAGTCCGATTCCTGTAGTGGATGCAAAGAGATTGCAGTTTTCAAAGTGATCATTCAAGTGACATCAAAAGCATAAAAACGGAACATAAAATAATTTTTTTTTTTGCTGAATTTTCTTCACAATTGCATTTTAAAGGTCTATAGTAAACATATTATTAATGTCTGTTTCCACAATTAATGCAAAACTAAAATGGAGCGATCGTTTAACATTTAGACTAATAAAAGAACAGTTAATTTTGCTTTAAAAAATTTAAAATAATGATCTAAGCAAAACATAACGGGAATTTTCATTTATTTGCCTCCTAATAAAGAGTAATTAGCTTGAAAAGTAAGCCAAATTCGATTTTCATATCGGATGCAGAGATCGCTTTTTTTTTTTTTTTGAAAATGAAAGCATCATAAATATAAAAACGATTTTTAATAATTTATTAAAGTCAAAAATTTTAGAGCGGCATTTCATCAGGTTTATATGATGAATGTCATTAATAATCACCGACATATTCGCCAAAAATTCGGAGGAAAAAATACGGTAGGGAAACATAGCAAAACAAACAATACCAGACTTCTAATATTAAAAGACGCAAAAATACAATAATTCCTGAATATAACTAAAACACCACCCTTGTAAGCATTAAAAAATAAATAAATAAATGAAATTAAAAAAAAAAACAGATAATTTTCTGCCAAAATAAGGTCAAAACATCGCACCAAAGACGTCAGATGGAGATAATTTTAATTTTAAATAGTAGCTGATCCCTCTACCCAGAAGCAATCCCATTTTTTTCTCCAACCCTAGCTATCTGTTTGCAGTTCTAAGTTCATTCCGCTAATAATTTTGCTATTATTATTATTTTCTTTATGTTTAAGTTCATAGCAGGGAGAAAAATCCTTACTCTGCACTTCCAGAGAAATCTATAACAGCAACATCACAGCAAGCTACTTTGATTTGCATATGATAAAACAAACAAGCAGAACCATTAAAGCAAAACAACTACCTCTTTTAAGTTGTTAATTTCCTTAAAAGAAACTAACAAAAAGTGCTACATTTTACACTAAAGATTTTTTGCTTGCCCCAGCATCGCAGGGGCAGGCAGGAAGTGCCGACTTTTTTTTTTTGCAAAGTTGGCGATAAACGATTCCCTTCTTTAACTTCAGAAAAGGCCCAAAAGTTATGGGCTTTTACACAGAAATATGCTATGCATTATTTTGATTTCAGATTTGCTTTTTGAATGAATCATGTGTGAAATGTACGTTTGTTTGATTAGCATTTTGTGAAGGGTCCGTTTTGCTTGATCGTATTTTTGTGAAGGGTCCGTTTTGCTCGATAGTATTTTTGTGAAAGGTCCGTTTTACTTGATCGTATTTTTGTGAAGGGTCCGTTAACGGACCCGAATTTCCTCTGGCCAGACCCCTGCTTAATACAAAATTTTAAAATATTTAGAATAAAATACAAATGCATTTAATACACTTTAAATTACATGATGCTTTGAAAACAAACTTAGGGAATGAAAAAGACATTGTTTAAAAATCTTGCATCTAAATAAAAAAAATATTTACACCAAAAGAAGAAAAATAGCTCAAAATTATAATCGTCTGCACAAGAAGTTGAAAAGAACTTAACAGAAAACATAAGTGTGAGCCTCATATCATATTTAAAAACATGGCAGGAAATTTTGATCAAATATTTCTTTGACGGTAGTTTTTGACAAGAAATATTTCATAAGATTAAACTTATTCAGTTTTATAATTTATTTATGTTTTATTAACAAGAAATAATACAAGCACACATATTTATCGCTTACTTTAATTCAAAATTTTGTTTCTATCTGATTTTTTTCCTCAGTTGGAAAGATTCTTTCAGGGTCAACAAACTCAGTATGACATCCACATGAAATTACCCATCCCATGTCGATCAATTACCTTTCCTCAGTTTTATTTTGATTTATGATTTTAGAACTATAATTAAAAAGTATGCGTTATCTAGTTTTGCTTTAAAATAATATCCTTTTTGAAATGAAAAAATAATTTATCAATACTTCCAGGTCAATTACCAGTTAGCATGTTTATAACTGAGGCTTCACAGAATTACAGCAAACAATATTTAGCAATTAATAAGTTAAGTACTATTTTATTGGTCTAAGTAATCATTTATTTCTTAGGAATGAGTTAGCCATTTCATTTTCATTACATTAGTCATTCTTAAAACTCTACAATTTTTTTATTGCTTACTTAAAATACATGTAAACTTCTAAATACAAAATCATAAACCGTAGCAGAAGTGAAATGCTG